>PVIW01013708.1:0-26272 GCA_004026585.1 Noctilio leporinus | reverse complement strand
ATTGGATCAAAAAACTTTGGTACATTTACACAATGGAATTCTATATGGCAGAAAGAAAGAAGGAACTTGTACCCTTTGCAACAACATGGATGGAACTGGAGAATATTATGCTTAGTGAAATAAGCCAGTCAGTGAAGGACAGGTATCATATGTTCTCACCCATTACGGGACAATAATGAGCAAAACTAACAACAAGCAAGAACCAAGTGTATGAATACAAGGAATAGGCCTTCAGTGGTCAGGGGGAAAGGGGTTGGGGGGAGGGGGGAGGCAGAGGGAAAGAAGGGGAGCAACTTAGACAAGAACCTAGTATAAAGGAACCATGGACATGGACAACAGGTGGGATTGACTTTGGGGGGAAAGGGTGGGTGGGGAGGGGGACAGAGGGGAGCAAAAAGGGGATGGATGTAATACAACAACAATAAAATTAAAAAAAAAAAAAAAAAGAAAATGCAGGGCTGGCAAACTATGACCCGTCGGCCATATTGTTTATGAATAAAGTTTTATTGGAAAACTATCTATTTTTATAAATAAAGGTGTATTAGATCACATCTGCACCCTTTCATTTACAAACTGGCTGCTTTCACACAGTTACACCGGCCAAGCTGCGCAGTTGAGACAAACACAGGGTGGCCCAAAGGGCCTAGGATATTTACTATCTGGCCCCAAAGAAAAAAAGTTGTCCCACCCTTGTCCTGCACCAACTGTTCATTAATAGGTCATCATTTTAACATCTATCTGCAAAGCACCTTCTAGAGATTTTTGCTTCTAAGGTCTTGTTCTCCTTCCTGCCTCCCTTCCATTCTCATTGTTTTCCAATCCATTCTTCGTAGGAATTTCAAAAAGATCTTGTCAAAACACCAATTTGACCCTTCCGTCCTGCGTTCGGGGGCACTGGGGTCCAAAGTCCAGAATAGAACGTCTCTCTCCGTTTCCTGTTGGATTCGTCAGGTTATCAATCCCATCACCTGTCATGCAGCTCCTTGGATTCAGTATAGTATTGATTATATGAGGCACCAAGGATTTGGTTTCCTCAGGGAGAAAACCAAAATGCTAAGCAGGTATGTCCATTTTAGACATGTCCGGATTTCAGGAACGTTACAGGGAGGAAATGAGGGGCAGGGCGCATGGCTCCTGGAGAAACCAACCAGCGACCACCGGCTGCCAAGCCTGGGTGCTTCCTGGGACGGCATCAGGCTCCTCAGGGAACTGCAGTAGGTAAGTGACGTGGTCGCATTTGCTGTTAATGAGCCCACTGTCCAGCCTGTGTGGAAAGAGGCCAATTAGGAAGGAAAATGGGTCCTGACCATGGGGCCAGGCAGCTGGGCACGGGCTTGGAAGAAATGTCAGAGATGAACTGATTGGAGCCGCTGACCGAAGAGGCCAAGGGCAGCGGGAGGAGGGAGGAGTCAGGGTGATTCCCAGGCTCCGTCTTGAGACCCTGGAAGAACGGAATGGGAGCTCTGAGTGAAGAGCCCACAGGAAACATCACATTTCCGGGATTCTTAAGCCCAGGTTCAACTCCCGCCCCCTTGAACAGGTTCCATTGTGACCCCTATGCTTTGTCTTGACTTGATGAATTTAATAATAGAACTCACGGTCTAGAACTGCGCAGCAAGGAAAGGCTGGACCAGAGCTGCCTACAGCGGGGAAGTGGGTCTCCCTTTTGCTGGAAGGGTGGACCAAGGGGACAGGCAGACGCAGGAGTGAAGACCCTTGCTTGGCACTCCTACTGAAGGACTGCTCACAGAATAGCCACCCTAAATCTTCCTTGGTATACTGTGTCCCCATTGCTATCCCCACACCAGCTACACAAATAGGGTGCCAATGAACGGGGTACGGGCTTCAGGGGGTGGGAAGAGCACCATCCATCCCCACAGGGAAGGTCATGTCCAAGCCCAGAGCATCCCCCCTCCCAAAGCCAGGCACAGTCCCCCTTGTCTCCTTGGCCCTTGGAAAAGAGGATCATTTGACAAAAGTAAGGTATATATCTTGGGGTCGAGCTCAGTTCCGGTCTGACCTTCCTGCTGGAAGGTGGGCATGATGCAGAGTAGTCGCCACCATCCTGAGAAATCACAGAGCGATAGGTAGTAGTGGTTCGGACACAGGTGAGTTTCCCTTCAAGGCTGAAGTGGCAGCAGAGCGAGCGCCAAAGGTGCCAGAGGTGAGGGCTGGCTCCCCCTCACCTGGACCTCTATGGCTGTGCTTTCCACTATCACAACCAGGAATGTCACAGGAGCAGCAGACCCACAACGGGTAGAAGGACCCTGCTTGCTGAAGGAGAGCCTCACTTTCTTTGGGGGTGGTGCCAGTCAGTGGGAGAGGGCACATCAGGAGGATGGGAGGGTCCCGTTGGATCAGAACATCAAGGCCAGCGCCTGTCAAAGGGTTGAGCTGGGAGCTCATTATCTCCATGGCGACAGGACATGACGTGGTCAAATGCGATGGTCTTGCCCCCACACCTGTAATCAGGTCTTCTTACAGGCTCCTCCAAAACAATCAAGCTTTTCATCGCATGATGAGAGACCTCAGGTGAAGGAGATGCTCTTCTAGGTTAGGGTCACCTGCTGTGACCGTATCTGCCACAAAAGGCTGCGGGCTCAGGTGTATTTTGGTTCCAAATCCACTGAGACATGCATTATACAGGAAAATGTTTTCACTTTGCCAAGATGTATTTTTTTAATCCCGCCAATATTAGAGATGATAATTGCCTCCCCACACACAGACGCAAAAGTTGAGATAATTTTCCTGGAGTATTTGATTCATCTTAATAACCGAATGCTACTAAAAATTATTTAAACTCACCCAATTAATTAAGCCTCCAATTATGAGGCAGATAAAAAAAGGAACTTGCAAGATTTTCTCAATGCCACTTAGTAAGGCTTTTTAGTTGGAAGAGTATGATGTCATTTCGTTTTAACACCGCAAAAACCTGCCACAGAGCAGATTAAAGTAGAAATGCTTCAAAGGAGATCATTTCTGTTCAAGTGCATAGTGAACTCTTTACGTGAAGACTTGCCTAAGAACACAGAATTCGTTCTCCTTGAAACTTTCAAAGGAATGAGAGGGTTTTAAAAGGAAGAAAGAGAGGATGGGGGAAGGGAAGGAAAGAGACAGGAACACTACTTGAGAAAGGGAGAAATCGAGGCAGAAATTTCCTTAGCAAAAAAATAATTGACAGGAGCAATGGGCAGGGCTGGCTGGGGTCAGGGGACGTGTTCCAGTGAGAAAACAAGAACAGGGCAGAACATTCAATTTTCGACACTCACGTTCTAGTTGTGGGTCTCTGGTTGCACTGGTTGACCTTGGGCAGGGGCCTTTATCCCGAACTCTGCCTGAGAAACACGTTGATATTAAATCCCATTAGCCTCTCTCTCCTTCGGTGAGCAGTGGGGTTTTGTGGCCACCCCGACAAAATCAGTGCCCTACACTGTGTGCAATTTCTATTTCAGGCTGATCTGCTCACATTCTCTCTCTTTTGATCCCCAAACCACCCTGAGAAATGGACAGGGCAGGGATTACAGACCCATTTGACAAATGAGAACCCTGAGGTTCACAGACCTTAAGTGTCTTATCCAAGGCCCGGGTAGCCACACTCCAGAGCAAGCCTTGGCGTCAATACCCTTTGATGGGAACATGCAAATTTTCTCGGGCTCAGGAGTTAAGTCATACCCAGAAAAACAGATCCTGTATTGTTTCTCTATCCCATTATCCCCTTTCCTAAACTGTGCTGTCTGTTTGGGAAGCCTTCATTCAGAAGGTTGGAGGTTCTTCAGTGTTGGGGGTCAGAAAGTGAACATTGCAGCAGAGTTGGACATTTGCACGTCACTTGGAGTCAGTCTAGCAGTTTAGGAGCTGTGTTTCTCTACTAACGCTATTATTTCTCAGCTGAAAAGAAAGCTTTCCATAGGAAACACATGAGGTGGAAGGAGCCTGTCCCATGCTGAGTCGGTGGTGGGTTACACGAGTGAACCATGGTCCCAGTGCAGCTCTGCTTGGCTTCCTTCCAGTCATCCCAAAAAAGTCCTCATTCCAAAACTGGAAGGCAATTCAATATAAACTCCACTGTTCAATCTCTTAAAACCACACCACCCCCTCCATCAGACAGCTGTAGGTACCTCCTCAGCATCCACGTTCCCCTTCTCTCGCCCCTGAAATTCCCAATTTCTGCCTGAGGACCCTTGTGGGTCAGGAAGAGCTTCTTCCAAATGATTCCAGCTCCAGGGATGGACCGTGGGACTCAGCCAGTCAGTGCTTCCTGTACCCCTGGCCACCGTGATGGGTTCGGGCACAAGCATGTGGCCTGGACTGGTCCCACCAGAGTGTGCCTCAAGACTTTCACCAGAAAGGCTAGGACAAAGGTCCTCTATCTGTCTTTGGACAGGAGCAAGCAAGACTGCTGCTTTGGGAGTTGCTGGCAGCCACCTTGCTTCCTCCGGTGGCGCTCAGCTTGGGAAGAAGCCAGCCCTATGGGTGTAGTGAAGAGATTGGCCTTTGGGAATATCACTGAGTTGCAGGGCAAGGCCTCATGCCAAACTCACCTTTCTTTTGGGCCGTTTGGTTGCATGGCTCAATGAACTCCTCTTCTTATTTAAGCCTGTTGAGATAGGTTTAAACTACGCATAACTGAAAGGCCCCTGTGTCCCCTCCCTATTTCTCTTTGTCACCCTTCCCACACACACCACCATTTTTCTGATAATATTTGGAGCACGATGAGTCTGGGGTGCTCCAGAATATTCAGGCAGCCACAGATGCACCGGTGCCGTCCAACGGACCAGGGTTCTCTAGCTGGCCCATCCAACCCCGTAGCCATGCCCAGCTATGGAGCCCTTAAAATGTGGCTTATGTAAAGGCAGAACCAAATGTTACATTTTATTTTAAGAGTTTTAATTTAAATAGCCATGCGTGGCTCGTGACGGCTATGCTGAACAGCACAGATCGAGAAAAAACTTGAGAACATGGAGCTAAGACATAGGTGGGTGAAGACAGAGATCTGGGACTCTCAAGTTGTTCAGAGTGTCGGGAGTGAGACAAGAGAGTGACAGTCAGCCCTGGAGGGACATCAACATTCAAGTCCATTCATTTCATATCATTTTAAAGCAAAGCTGTTGAGAGTCAATGCTGAAAATATGACTTTTTCATTTAAAAAATGGAAATATTGGTGTGCAAAGTATTTGGTAGCCTCCATATTTCAAACTAATCATTTTGGTTAAATTATCCTGAAACTAGACTCTGATAAAGTTAAAACGTTTGGCTTTAAGTAAGAATATTTAAAACACTGACATTGGCTGAATCATATTGGGAAGCCTCACTATACATTATTGAATTTCAATTATATTATTTTTTAAATTCAATTATTTTAAACTATACAGTTTTAAATTGTCACCAAATACATTTAGCATTATTGTTAATGTTTTTAAACATGAAATTCTTGAATAATTAAAAAAAATTCAAGTCCAAGTGCCAGCAAAGAATTCTGAGACCATGGGGACAAGAAGTGGGAAAACCATGATATGCTGGTGTCTTGAAAGCTAAGTGAGGCACGGGGCAAGAAAGATAGGGTCAGGAATGTAGCAGGGAATAAAAGAAGACAAGTGTCCGTTGGCAGAGCTACCAAGGAGGTCCTTGGTGGTCATCAGAAGAGCAGACATTTGATGGGAGAGGCAGCCAGGCAGTGTCAGGTGTTCCAACGGAGACATGTTGCATCATGAACATCACCGAGCATAAAGAGATCAGTCTGTGAATATCCAGGGGCCATCATCCAAGAAAGGACTAAATTCATACTTCCCTGGGCCTTTACCACATTTACTTTGATTGTTTTCCTAGGGAACATGGGGCAATGTCTGTTTGTTTTCCCCGGCCACCCCTTTCGAAGTTTTGTCAAATAAAATATGGCTCCCCAGCCCTGGCTGGTAGCACAGTGGATAAGGCACTGGCCTGCGAACCCAAAGGTCGCAGGTTCGATTCCCCAGCCAGGGCACATAACAAGGTTGCAAAATAGGTCTCCAGTCAGGTCTGTGAAATGGAGGCAGGTAAAAAGCAATCATACATTAATGTTTCTCTCCCTCTCTGCCTCTATCCCTTCCCCTCTTTCTAACAATAATGAAATAAAATCTTAAAACAAACAAACAAACAAACAAGCAAACAAATATATGGCTCCCCAGAAAACACGGTGGTATTCCCCAGGCCTGTAGCCTCCAGGCCTGATTTCTATATCATCCATTTAGGCCATCAAGCAGTCCATTCCAAATCATTACTTTCTCTTTTTTACCTCTGATCTAATATTTATTTGGGGCTTCTATCTTTAGCCTGTCTGGGGGGAAAAGAAAAAGGAATAAGAATTTACAGGATTTATGACACAAATTATTTCTCTGGCTCCCTCCCACCTCCATCAAGGCTCCTGACAGTGGTATCGTGTTTCTTAGGTATTATATTTTTAAGTGCTCTTTTAGGTAGTTTACAAGCTTTCCTGAATGTCTCCATAACCCAAGAGCACAGCAGCCACCAAAAATTGACCACAGGTCGCCTCTGGCCCATCTTTAAATTTAAATCATACATACTCTTCAACTCTGTTCAGGCTTCCAACGGGGATTGTTGTGAACCTTACATAAAAGCCAGAGACTAACCTCGAAGTTATTTATAGCATAGACACGGAGCATTGTTACCGTTCAAGTGAAAGCCAAACAGTCTGTATACTCTCTGCAAAACACTGCACTTTCCACAACTAGCTAGACGTGTGGGTTCTTCCCTAAGCACTATGTTATAATGAGGTTTTGAAAGCACTCTCCCTCTGATAGACTCATTTTTAGGTTCTCTCTGACTAGCATTTTATCAGGACATAAGAACAAATAATCAAGGAATTGCTGCTGCCGTCCTCCACCGCCCTGGGCCCTTGGGGGACCCTGCAAAGCTGTGGCCCTGGTCCCCAAGGGTACTGCGTCCCACACTGCTTTTTCCACCCTGAGCCGTAGCTGATGCTGCGTTTTTCCAAGCTTCTCACCTGAACGGCTTTTCTCTGTTTCAAATGCCTTCCCGGGCTTACCCATCAGCAAACTCCTACCGATCCTTCAAGACCCACTTAGTTTGACAGACCCTCCCTGTGTCCCCAAGCAAATAGCTCTAGACACTCACACCTGAGTTTATAGCCCCAGTGCATTGCCTTTCATTTGTTTTTGGGTCTTTGTCCTTTGCTAGATTCTTCCATGATAGTGGCCACGTCTCACTCATCTACCTCCAAAGCCTAGCACAGGGCTTGATGCAAAACAAATACTCCCAAAGTGTGGCAGGGAGGGGAGTGACTGAATGAATGATGCCTATGAAATCCAAAGCCACCCAAGTTCTACAAGGTCAAGGAAAAGCAGACATTTTTTCCCCCCCAGCAAATACATAAGAAACGAGGATGAAAACAATCTCTGGGCAAAGAAAGCTTCTTGGAGAGAAGTGCTCGCCTAGGATGGAGAAGACAGGAATCCCAGAATTGGCTATGGCCCTGCCTCCCTGTGTAACTGTGGAGAAGATGTCTCACCTTCCAGTCCTCGCTGCAAAAGAAAGGGTGTGACCAACTGGTCCCTGCTATCTCTTTTGCCTCTAACTTCTTTTAATCCTAAATCACAGGGGGCAAATCCCAGGAGCCACGTGTATGCTCTTGGTGACTTGCTATATGACACATGCCACATCAGATTTAAAGAGGGAAGAGAATATTTTCATGGGTTATATCATGTTAGCACAGAGATTTTATCTGTACTTCTCTGCAAACACCTCATTTCAGCCCCCAGCACTTTTTCCCCCTCTACCCAGCGTAATATTGATATAGAAGAGGGTCCATAACATTGGTTGCTGTGAACATTTCCAAGTTGGCTTCCTCTACTTACTGAGTCCTAACTTCCTTCTTCCATTTATCTATTTATTTATTCCACCACCCACCCACCTTTTGAACCATTCAGTTATCTATACCTATCCTTGTGTCCACCCAATAAATATTTATTGAGTTCCCCTCTGTGCCCAGCATTATGCCAAGTAGTGAGGTAGTGACAGCCATCACTTCAAGATAGATGACTTTGGATGGCAGTCACATGCCCATCTGGGGGAGACATAAGTGAGCTATGCCACCCAGGAGTTCTCCCCAAGTGGCTCATTATCAAAATAACTCTGTTATGTGGGAAAAGGCAAAAGAAATATGGGTGCCCATGACCTATAGGGGTAGTGTTTGGGAACTGGGAACGGTTAGCCCAAGCCAGGGGAGACCTCAAATCTTTGAAGACTCTCTACATGATGCAAGCCGGCACAAGCAAGGCCACCTCCTAGAAGTAACAGAGATGGGGATGCCAACCTAACATGTGAGAAGGCTGGCTGGCAGAGCACCCCGCAAGTGGAGCAGGCTGCTTGAGAAGGTGATGAGTTCTCCAGCATGGGCAGCAATTATACACGGGCTCGACAATCATCGTTTGCTGGAATGTCACAAAGGAAACTCGGGCCTACAGAAGAGGGACTGGACAAGGTGACCTTCAAAGATCCAGCCAGTCTGTGTAGCATCCTCCATCCCTGCCCGCTTCAAAGTGTCTTCATTCTACCAATGACAAGGTGGCAGAGAATACAACAGCCTCTCCAGCATATCCGTTGGCATCTGTGAAAACAGTTTAGCAACAAGAGCCCTCAGAGTTACAGAATTCTCAGCCAGGGAAAACGGAAAGGAAGCGATCTGTGCTGGAGACATCAGGTGGGTTTCCACCCCACCTCTCAGACTGGGCTTGTGCCCACATTCTCAAAGTCAGGCAGAAATTCTCCAGCAGTCGTGGGTCCCCAGCCTGCACTTTTGGAGTTTGGAATTTGGAGCCTTTTGGGTTTGCTAACAACCCTACCCATCCTTTCTCCATCCCTGAGGGTGTTAGCCACCCCTTCAGAGCCTGAACTTGGCCTTTGCCGTATTAAAAATTAAAGCCACCAACAGCTCAAAGAAAGGAATTGTGAGGTTTTCTTCCCCCTAAAGAATCCCATTAACCCTGCAGACACGGCAGACAAAGGCCAGGGAAGCGACTTTGATCAGCCCCTGGCAGTGACATTGAAAGAAGCTTCCCCACCACCAGTCCAGGAGTCCTGGGCGCATCCTGACGCTTCTGCCCATCTCAGCAAGAGCCGCTGAGGCATGCGGCGTCGGAAGAACAGGCTTTATTGAAGAAATAAATCTCTTCGGCTATGTAGGAACTATGCAGAAGAAACAAAGGAACTGCTTTCTAATGACCAAAGTTTAAATGAAGCCCAGCAGCCCAAGGCAGAAGCCCAATTAAGAAGAGATGGGATATTAGTCCAAGGGACCACTTAGAGTTACATACATGTCCACTGAGCCCCCACTGTGGACCAGGCATGGTGTTAGTTGCCAGGGTTTTGTTGTTGTTATTGTTGTTGTTTTAACATTATTGTGTAGTTATCTCTCTTGTGCCACCAACTGGGGACCCGGCCTGCAACCCAGGCATGTGCCCTGACTGGGAATCGAACCGGCCACCCTTTGGTTCTCAGGTTGGTGCTTAGTTCACTTAGCCACACCAGCCAGGGCAGTTGCCAGAATTTTAAGGATACAGAAGACACTCACTCCCTTTGCCTCCAGGGCCAGACAACCTGGGTAGGGAGTAGAGGGTAGGGGGTTAAAGGGAAAAGTCCAGAGCAGGGTTGTAACAGAAGTTGATCATGGTATGATGCTGAGCATAGGAAATAAATACTCAATTGGGAGGGAGTCAGAGAAGACTTCCAGATGGGTTACTGTTTGATCTGGTCTTAAAAGATGTTCAGGAGTTTGCAAGGGAGGAAGGAGGGAGAGTTCTTCCAGGCAGAAGGAGGAACAGGAGGAAATGGGAACAGGCAGGGCCCAGGATGCCTGTGAACTGTGACAAGTTCAATGTGAGTCTGGTTGTGAAAAATGAGACTAAACAGGTGGACCACAGCCCAGCTGTGAAGGCCACAGAGGCCATAAAGACGTTTGTCTTTCATTCTGTAGGTCAGGGGTCCCCCAATTTCAAGGACACAGAATCACCGAGGGAGTTCATGTTAAGATAACTGATTCCAGGGCCGTACCTCGAGAAGCTGTGATTCTGCAGGCCCAGGGTGGGACCTGAGAACCGGCATTAGACAAGCACCGGTGCAGGGGCCCATGTGTTGAGGAACCTCTTTGTAGAAGTAGAGGAACTGCGGGGGGCGTGGGTGGGCATGGAAGGGCATGGCTTCATGTTTAGGGATTCTCAGCTGGAGGTGTGGAACACGACCTGGAGCCAGAGCATCACAGCAGCAGAGGAAAGGCAGAGCGGAGCCCCTTTGCAGGGGTGCGTGTGGACCTCATCCAGCAAAATGCCCAGGAGGCCTCTGTCTGGGGGACTTTCCATGTCACCTGGAGCAAAAAGCCAAGGAAAAGAAACCTGGGCCGGGAAGGGAGGTTGGGCAAGATCTGCCTGCTCCGCTGCCGCCGCCAGGGGGAGGGTGGCGGCCCAGGGGAGCCAGACCTCATTTGCGTGTTGTGCCACTAATTAAACCCAAGGCCTCCAGGCTGGGGAGGGGCTGGTACCCGGGCTGGGAATGAAGCTGAACACAAACAAGTGGCAAACAAGTGGCCAGGGCAGCAAGTGGGCTCGCCCCAGAGTGCAGCCTGTACTAATGCCCTGCCCAGCCCAGTGACGCCACAGGTGGCAACCCAGTCACCACGGTTCGGTCCCAGCCTGGCCTCCAGGTGAACCGGCTTCTGGGGCTGTTGCCAACTGCTTGGCACAGGTAGTTGGGGACATAGGAATTCTTTCAGCCCCACGCCCCACACCTACAGCAAGGTGACAGAAGTCCAGAGGCCTCAGGGGTGACCAACTCTGTTGTTTAAAGTAGATTGTCCAAAGAACTGATGTTAGAGGCAGGAGAAGTGACAAAAGCAAAGTTCCCTTCCTCCTGGGGTTTCACCACTAACAAGCCAGTCACCCTGGGCCGGGTCAGGTGCCTCGATGCCAGGAGGCCGAAAAGGTGCGAAATCCCCAAACCGCCACTGTTGACCAGATGGATAAAAGTTAGCACTCAGATGGTGCCTGAGGGACATTTTCAACCCCTAGGTTACAGCCCTGCTTAAGTAGAGGTACCAGTCCCTTTCCTATCTGTACATGAAGTTCATAGGTAAGACAGCTACCCAACTCCTAACTTCAAGAGAATACATAATACCCTGGCTGTGATAGAAAGGCTGAAAGGAGAGGAAATTAGGATAGTGTATTTCCCAGCTACGCTAGGAGACACATGAGGCACACACCTGCTTCTCTGACTAGAATGGAGAGGCCGCTACATGTGAAAATGGGCGGAAGCATATAGTATCGATGCCGAAAAGGCCATGAACCGGGTTGCGTTCAAGACCTTTCTAAAAGGGTAGAAAATGTGAGTTTTCTAAAGGGGTGAATAATTTTTGATAAAGTTCTGAACAAAATAAGGTTCAACTGCCCTGGCTGGTGTGGCTCGGTTGGCTGAGTGTTGTCCCGTAAACGGTCACAGCTTGATTCCGGATCAGGGCACGTCCGTGGGTCACAGGTTCAGTCCCCAGTCAGGGCACAGGTGGGAGCCAACCAACTGGTGTTTCTTTCCCTCTCTTTGTCCCTCCCTTCCTCTCTCTAAGCATGTCCTCGGGCGAGGATGAAAAAACAATAAGGTGCAAGTTCCCTTGATTTGCCTGGCAGTGCCTTTGTAAAAAGCGTACCTTTAACCTTTGCTAAAAGAAGTATTTTGAGTTTACATGTAAAACAGAATTAGTTTTGGGTGATTCTAAGTTGTTTTTTTCACCTAGATGAAAGAACAGGATATTGGCAAGTTGTAGAGGATAGTTAATGAACAGAACTTCTCCCTGGCTCCTGCCCACTAAGTGCTGTAGGGTACCCCCCAATATTGTGGCAGCCAAAGCATGAACCCACATATTTCCAAACAGCCCTCCAGGGAGGGTGCTGTCACTCCTAGGCACCCTCAGCAAAGCAGTTGACAAAGCACTTTCTTGAACATTAACTGTGTGTCTCCCAAATGGGGGAGACAAAGAAAATAGAACAATTGAGGCCTAGACAGAAAATAATGTCACAACTAGGTTCATGGGGAGCTAGTGGCAGAAAGAGGACTCAGAATCTCCTAATCTTGGGGCTGGGTAGGGTTAGGGGCTGAATTTTGTCTCTACAAATCCATATGTTAAAATCCTGCCCTGGCTGGTGTGGCTCAGTGGATTGGTGCTGGCCTGCAAACCCAAAAGTTGCTGGTTCAAGTCCGCAGTCAGGGCACATAACCAGGTTGCATGCCAGGTCTCCAGCCACATCCTTGGCTAGAGGCAGGTGAAAGGCAACCATACATTGATGCTTCTTTTCCTTTCTGCCTCCCTCCCTGCCTTTCTCTCTGAAAATAATAAAAAAATAAAATCTTTAAAACCCTGGTCAGTATCTCAGAATGTAAATATATTTGGTGATAAGATCTTGAGAGGGGTAATTAAGTGAAAATGACCTCGTTTGAGTGGGCCCTAGTCCAGAATGAGTGGTGTCCTTACAAGACAGGAGCCTAAGACACAGACACGCACAGAGGGAAAAGCATGTGAGGGCAAAAGGAGAAGGCAGCCATCTACAAGCCAAGGAGAAGGGCCTCGGAGGAAACCAACCCTGCTGACACATTGATTTTGGACTTCCAGCCTCCATAACCATGGGACCATGCATTTCCACTGTGTAAGCCCCCCAGTCTGTGGTTCCTTGTTATGGCAATCCCAGCAGAATGACACAGATGGGATTTAGAACATCATCTAGCCTGACTGCCTGCCCTTTGAAGAACTGCCTTGGGCTTATCACGAGCTGGTCTTGTAGCTTCCTGCCTACTGTCTACTGTCTCCCACACAACACAGGGCTGAAAATACAGACACTACGTCTTACCCCACAGACCAGATGAAGTCATTCACATCTCACCAGGTAAACTCAGAAGGAGCCTCCCGCAAGTGTCTCAACAGGGAGATATACAACAACCTCTAATTTTATCTCAAACGTTAGCAAGACCTGTATAGTCCAAAGGAGACCAAGTCAGGCCAATTAATTACCCAAATTACATTAATTACCCAATCTCTGAGTTGAGACTCTGTCTCCTTGGCTGAAGGGAAACTTAGTCATTGCCTGGGGGTTCTTAGAATCACCAAGTGTGCTGACTCATGTCTGGAAACTAGAATTTTTGTCCTCATGTCTTGCCTGCCTTAAGGGTGGGGCAGAAAACCAGGTGCCCAGGGATCACCAGACTCCCAGATGTAACCCACCACGATGCCTGGTATCCCACCCCTGGCTGTGTAAGACTCCACCTTGATCCCACTGTGCTGGGACAGCTCTGAACTGCCTTTCTAAGTAAAAACACCTTCCGTTTGCTCAGGCAAGGGGTCCCACAGAACAGTGACCTGAGTCCCCATATGTTCCAGCCCCTTTCATCCCTACACCCCCACAGATACTTTCTCCCAAAGGACGTAGCTTTTCAGGAGCTGCTTCGCTGACGCTCCTTCCCACGCTGTCACCTTGGTGCTCAGGCCACTGGCAAGTTCAGTCCTTGTTCCCCTATGTTGGTTTCTACTGGGTTGAGGACCAACAGGAGCATTGCTGGGAAAGGTGGTCTTTCTTAAATCTGACCTTAGAAGGGGACCCCAGAGCATCCCACAGTAGCCAGTGGCACCATATTGGTGAAGGCAGCAAAGCAATGAGACGCCAATGGGAAATTTCAGGTGGGAGAACAATACCAGAACTGTGTGTTAGAAGCAGTGGGCCTGCTGACTACCTACAGAAGAAGGTACACTTCCCTCCATTTTGTTAATGAGGAAATCAAGTTGCAGAGAAGAGAAACTGGCTTCTCTAAGTTTCAGAGCCAGTAAGCAGCTGAGATGGTCTTGAGTCTAAGATTTCTAACGCCATACCTGGGAGCCTGCCAGGGACACTGGTACCAATGCAGCATGTCCAGGGGATTTACATAAATTCTATCCGTGACCATTTTGACTGCACAGGCACCCTTTGTCAAGTAAAGTACCAGTAGGTCCCATCCCAACACATCCCAAATTCTACTTCGGGGATAGTAAGCCAATACTATGGTACATGAAATATTTAAATCTGTAGTTTTCTCAATAGGAAATTTTCTGCTAACATTTCTTCGTAAGTCCATACAATTGCTTTTCTGAACTCATCCACCATGGAGTCGTGATTGGACATTAAAATTCTTATACATGTAATCAGCTTTTCCTGGTAATCAAAGTCTGAGGCAAACAGTGGGTTGGACTGCAGTATTAACATTATTCATAGTAAATCATGCCAATATCACTGCAAACAATAGGGAAGGTTCTCATCCCTCACATGGGGTCCTTAGAGATAATTCTTAATGAGTATTTTCTTGTTTAACCTGGCAGGTAAAATACTGAGTTGAGAAAAGTCTTTCAGATTCATCCCTGAAAGAGCAAGCTATCTTGTTCCACCTTCCTCAACTGCTTTCTCGTCCATCTTACTTAGAAAGCGCCGACTAAGGAGCGAAGCCCCTGGGCTGGGTGTGGAGTCAGCTGGGGAGACGAGGCTGAGGACCTACAGGCCCTAAGGTAGCTGAGCTGGTGTCGTGTGAACATGCACAGACCTTCACATTCAGAGTATATTTCCAAGGCCTCATGGCCCTGGAGCATTGCCCACTGGAGATGGGAAGGAAGGACCCACCTAGGCTTCCAAGTAGGCATTTTGTGTTCATCATTCTTGCCACTGAAAGATTAATCAAAGTTGCTCAGGGTAAAATAAGCACATTCTCCATTGCTTTCGACAGAACTTAGGTTTGTGCAATAGCCAGGACATGCAGGGTTATGCTGCAGTAACAGACAACCCCCAAATCTCAATGACCTAAACTATCAAAGGGTGTTTTCTATCATGTCAGTCTAGGGTCAGCTGGTGGCTTTGCTTCACACAGTCATTCAGAGACCCAGACTGACAGAGTAAATTCTTTCTCAACCGTAGTCAAGAGCTCCAAAGGGTTTCCACTGCCACCTGCATGTTCTAACCTGGGAATGAAGTACATCTGATTGACCATAGCTAGTCACCTGGCCCCATCCAACCACATGGGTGTCAGGAGGTGCAATTCTGCCACTGATCTAAGAGACAGAGAGCTGGAAATGGCTGGCATTAGCATTCATGACCACTTCAGTAGAGACCTGAGGTTTATACGATGCCTTTCTTATTTCGGAATTCCACTCTCCCCCCTGCCCTCCCCCCGCCTTTTGACCTTTTGACTCTCAACAGGTGTTTGCAAGATTGAGAGGGCAGGTATTGCAAGATGCAACAGATCATCAGGAATTCTAAACTGAACCAATGTCTTCCCCACCCCCACCAATGTTTTGCCAAATCACAAACTACTATTCAGGGCTGTCCAGTCCCAAGGGAGCAGCTGAATAACAGTGACCTGCAAACATCAGGGAATATAAAATGCCGGATCATACTCAGAGTTGAAGGGGCCTCAGGGGTCCTCTAATAACCCTAACATCTCTGGGGTGGGGAAATTGGGGTCCACAAAGAAGAGAGAGGACCGGAGCCCAGGTCTCCTGGCATCTAGGACTGAAAATTGTTTCTTGTGGGTCACCAACTGCTATCTGCTCAAAAACCCTGATCTGTAAGGAGTAAAAGGAAGACTGAGGCTGAAGGATGGGGAGATTGCCCCTGGCCCAGGTGTCTCTCTTCAGCAGACCCTAGACACTCCCTTCCTGAGGCCACCGGCCCAAAACCAACATCACCTAAAGAGTTCCAGTTCATGTTGGCGTAAACTGCTGACCCAGGTGCTTCTAGCTCCTTGTGACCTTCTGAGAAAATTGGAGCTGTGTGCGTGTCAAAGTGAGAGAGGGGCAGTTAGACTACATTCCTTTATCTATCATCCATTCAACCACTCACTCAATCCACACTCCCCTCCTTCAGAAGGAGCCATGAGGATGGGAGATGGTGCAAATGAGGAAAACTCAATAAACACGTCATCCCAAACCCACTGTCCATGCCATGGCTTCTGCCTTCTCCTGATCTTCTAAACAGATTATTCTGTGGGTCAGTTTAAACACTGAACCCCAATCCCCATGCACAGACCCTGCTTCACCCTGTTACTCCTGGGAGGATTAAGCCAAAACTAGGAATGTCACTGGGACTGAGAAATCCCCAAACTAATCAGACGGGCTAGCATAATGGAGGGAAGACAGGGAGCATTGTTCAGGAGGAACCCAAGGTCACAGTCAGGGCTAACAAGGCAAAACTATGGTGCTGGAGCCTGAATCTAGACATCACCAGGCTGGGGGGCTCTGCTCTGCACCCTAATCTCAGGCCCCATGCACTCCCCTGCTTTCTCTCCTCCTCCACTCAGCCCACCCTAAGGCCCTGTCCCTCATCCAGGCTCCACCTCTCCATTGCACCCTTACATCTCACTCATCCTCCGGGAACCCTGGTTTCAGGGAAGTGGACAGGGACACACGCACTTGCTCATCTGAGTCAAAGAGAATAATCACTGGAGGTATTTTTATATCCTCTTTGTGATTTGAGAAGGCCCACGTCACGGACCACCAGGATTACCGGCCCTGCACCTGCAGAGTTCACGGGAGCGTCAGCACACTGTCAGATCCGGGGGAAGCCCGAGTGCACAGCACCCCCAGTCTCAGGGAGAAGATGAACGTTCAGCATCAGGAGACACGTGCGGCAACCTTTGCAAAAGTCATAGTACACCTCTAATTAAGCCCAACCCCTAATTAGTCTATGTCAAGGCATCTTGGCTTCGCTCTAGTCCCCAAACATGAGGAAAATTGAGTTTCTTTGGGTGGGCCAGGAGGAGAAATACTTTCAGGGTGAGGGTCTCCCAGATAGAAAGCAATAGCAGATTAAAAAAAAATCCCAGCTTGAATAACATGTTGAAAATAATAATCTCACTAGTTGAAGTGAAGGTTCGGGGAGAATCGGATTGAGCGTTGCTGACATTCCCATTAATGCCAGGAGAGTTCATCGTGATGGATGGCTCCAATAAACAGTAGCATCAAAGGGGATGGATGAGGCCATCTCCTGAAAGCATTGCCAAAAACTGCCTTGGAGAGAGCACACTTGGTCTCCATCAGTGAAAAATGCATGTTCACATCACATCGGCTGGGCTAAATGCTTACAATCTGCTGATATGTAGCCGAGACGTGGAGCTGAGAATTTTGGAGTGTGTCGTGCACGCCGGCCTGCAGGCATCCTTTGCGCTGTCGGGTAGCTCAGGGGGTTAAAGCTGGGGGCAAGAAGTAGCCAGCTTCGTGGAATTGCCTCTGTACTTCTCTCCTGCCCTTCCTTGACCTCATTCACTCCCCAGCCACTTGGTGTCCCCTGCACTTCAGTCCACCTGCCACTGAAAAATGGCTCAAGAGGCTGGTGACCACACCCGGTGGACAGGGTCCACACCACAGGGCACAGGACTCTCCCTGTACTTTCTACTGCACATCTTGACTCCCATGACAGTGTGTTCTCAGATGCCGGCTGCTATGTTTCCAGCTCCTTCTTGTCCTCACTTGGTGCTGAATCTTAGTTCTCCTGGGGTTCTGATGTGAAACTCCAGCCTCACCTCTCTGCTGAGCGGACATCTTCAGCCTCCAGGACATCCCACTATGCCGGCACTTAGCATGACCAGCGCACAACTCACAATGCCTCCCCAAACCTGCACTTCTCCCCATGTCCCTCCTCTCAGGAGTGCCCACAGAGCTACCTGGGGGTCATCTCAGTGCCCTCACCTCTGTTCAACAACCCCCCTTTGCAGGTGGGAGCCCACGCATGGTAATTCTACTTTCTGCATCTTTCAACAAAAGATCTCTCCATCCTCCTCCATCAATACCTTAGGTCTGGCCCTCATCATTGATGACAGGACTACTGGACTTTCCTCCCAAATGGCCCCTCTGTTCTCTAATCTACCCGCACTGTTGACAGAGTCATTTGTCCAACATGCGAATCGAGGCATGCTCCATCCCATTTCACCTCTTCGTGGCACCCCTGCCCGTGGGACCCGCCCTTGCAGGGCAGAGAAGGCTTTCAGATTCTGCTCGCCAGACACTCCATGTTCCCGCCTGTGGAACAGCCAGCTCCCTCCCCCAGACCTGTGCTCTTGGGTTCCTTCCGCCCCGACAGGCTTCGCTTTTGTGTTTTTTTTTAAATTGACTTCGGTCCCTGGAAGCATATAGGGGTGAGGCTGATTTCTTATTCACATTATTTAGGGGAACCGTCTTGAGAGAAGGGTGGGGGGGAGGCGGGGCTGGGGAGGGCACAACCCGCGCTGAGCATGAACTCCAGTCCGAGCCAGAGCGGAGCCCCAGAGCTGCACCCCAGAGCTGGCCGGCCGCACAGGACAGAGCCAAGGCAGCAGCCCTTTGTGACTGGGCCAGTGGTTGGCTACTATTGGCGTGAGTGGAGAATGGGGAGACCCCCACCCCCAGGGTGAGCCTGCTTCCGGGCAGAGGGCAGGCCTCCAGTGAGGGGCAATGCAAGCGGTGAGCAGCGCTAACCGGGGGACTTGCACTAACCTGTACGGGGCAGGGGGGCAGCACCAAGAGCTGCCGATGGCCCTCAAACTGGAGCGGTTCTGAAACTCTCTGCGCGGCTTGTCAGCGCACAGACTGCTGGGCCTCGGCCCTAGAGAATCTGATTCAGGACGTCTGGGTGGGGCTCACAACGTGCATTTCCAGCAAGCTCCCCGTTGATGCTGGTTGATGGTCCAGATACCACCCTTGGAGAGTCAGGGCTCCACACCGTCTCTTCCACACCCCACACCCCATCACCAGGGCAGACACGATACATCCTGAGCCCATTCACCCAACACCTGGGAGGCTGCACTGTGTATAACCCTGGCCTTTCGTGCGATGATTGCTACTGATGGTCTATCTCCCTTAACTGGCAGAGAACCATTAGAGAACCAGGGTTAATCTTGTTCGTCTTTGCGTCTACAAATCCCAGGTCAGTGCCCAGCCACTGGCAGGTCTCAGCAAATGAATCTAGAGTGAATAGAATACCTGCAACAATAATGCAAATGCATGTTCTATTGCTCTAGGGGTCAGAAGCAAGATAAACTGCTATTTCAATGCCTCCTTGCTCCAGGAATGGCCACAGAAGTCACCCCTGCAGGGAAGGGAGCTCTGCTTGTTTAGAAAACAACTGCGTGGTTGTATCTTCTCATTGCACAGAGGTGAAGCCAAGTTTAGGGTGGGGGGTTGTGAGAATCAGAAGCTGAGCTTTGCTGTGTAATAATGTTAGAGCGAGTCTTCACTGCAGGGGAGCCCCATTGAAAAAGGTGAGGGTGTTGAGTGGGAAGAGGAAAGGAGGCTAGCTGTCTGCACCTCAGCAGAGGGCCTTGGGCAGGGTCCTCCGGTGGGGACACGGTGACCAAGCACCCTCAGCATGGGCCCCATATGGACCCACACCAAAAAGCATCAGGCTGGGGGCCAAGGAGCACAAACCTGCCCATGGGTTGGGGGGTCCTGGGCAGGCAGGAGCCTTGAGATCCACTTTGATCTCAAGTTGTTCTCTTTCCCACAGTAGATTCTCCAGGTCTTCAGAGAAATTGCCGAGCAAGAGACATGGTTTGAGCTGGGCCTTGGAGAGCCACACAGGGCGGGCAAATAGACAGCTGCCTAGATGAGCCAATAAGGAGAACTGAAAGATGAGCAGGCAAGAAGCGGACAGACAGGGTGCCAAACCCTACCCCCACCCCCACCCCTGGCTTGTCCAGGAAGGAGGGGCTTCCCAGGTCTTGGGTGCTGGCACAGGGGCAGTTCTGGACATGCCAGGCGAGTTACTCGCCCTCCTAGACGGGTGGTCAGAGAATAGCAGTACCCACTTGTGCGGACACTTCCCCCGAGGTCTCCCTGACGTGTCAAAAGGGAAAGCAGTTAACAGCTGGCCTTCCTTTCATCTTTCAGGAAGGAGGCCGGGCTAGTTAGCTATTACAAGGAAGGGTGACCCTAAAGGACACTTGTGCGGCTTTTACATTACAGGGTATACTAGTAATCTGCAGGTAGTATGAAAACTCATAGCATGGCCAATGATTTTATACCAGTCTTCTTCAGAGGAAAACAACTAGCCGCTGTGACAGAGTGGACTAAGCAGTGGACTAAGCATCTGAACTCTAGACCCAGCCTTTCCTCTAACCAGCTGTGTGACCATGACCAAGTGAATTACCCTCGCTGAGCCTCCATTCTCCTCCTTTGTAAAAACAAAGGTTTCACTAGGTCCAGGGCTCTTTTATGTACCTTGAATCCCTTCAGCAGTTTGATGAGGCTTATGAACCCCTTCTCAGGATAATATTTTGAAGTTCACAAGTAAAACTGAATTTACAAGGAAAATCAATTATGTTGTCATAAAATGATTAACACACTGGAAAAAATAACCCTGTTGTATAGTAACATATGTAGTTCTTAATAAATGCAATAAAGAACAAGCCCCTGCAGTGGGCCTAACAACTATCATTTTAAAGGACTTACAAACAAATATTTCAGGATGTCATGGTGCTGCTAATGCGACTGTGGTTTATTGCCCACACTTGTCTCATAGAAAGGAAATGCTACGTTTCAGTGAGTGAAAATAATGCAGTTTCCCCTTTCCATTTCCCCGCAACTTTATCCGCAAACCCTGTTGTGACTGAATTGTGTTCCCTCAGACTCATATATTCAAGTTCAAGTTCATAACCCCAGTATCTCAGAATATGACTATACTTGGACATAGGGTCTTTGAAGAGTTAGTAAAGTTCAAATGAGTTCACTGGGCTGGACCCTAACCTAACATGATTGGTGTCCTTCAAGGAGAAGAGATTAGGTAGGACACAGACTTGTACAGAGGAGAAGACAGCTATCTGCAAGCCAGGCAGAGAGGCCTCAGAACAAAATCAACCCTGCCAACACCCCGAGTTTAGACCTCCAGCCTTCGGAATGGTGAGAAATACATTTTTGTTGCTTAAGCCACCCAGGTCCTGAGCTGACTAACACCAGCCTCTAGTCCAGGGACCTCAGGCTAAGCATTCCAGATGGGACAGTCCTCCAGGCTCCTTCACCACAGCCCGTGCTGACCCAGTGCGGGGAAACAAGGGTTCTGAGAAGAAAGCCAAATGGGCACATTCTTTGGGCCACTGCAGAACAAGCCAAGATGGAAAGGAGACCCCTCCCCGTGTTCCAGGCCCGCTGACTTCACATGGCTGCTGGCTGTCCCTGGGGTGCTGAGAAGTCTCGCCATCCTCCACCTTAGGGTGTACATGTGCCAGCTCTCCAGGACAGCCCCTGGGACTCTGCAGGGGACCTAAAGAAATCTTCAGTCTGGAGTGATTTACAACTTTGAACCTGAGCCTCCGTGGATGGTGCCCACTGACCAAACGATGAGGTCAGTGGAGCGTCTCCTCTTAATCCTGTGAGAGGCTGAGGGTGATTTTCCCAAATGTTCACCACTTTGCCAGCACCTGAGGGCCTGCCGAGGGTATGACCACCCAGCCAGGGGACACTCGCCAGGGGTGGTGAGGACAGGTGGGAACTTCCTGGAGTCCCAGGGGAGCAGCGGGGTGGAAGTGAAGGAGGAGGGAGTGGGCAGAGGAAGCAGAGAAAGGGGAGACAGAGGAGAAGGGGGGTGTGAGGGAAGAAAGGAAGAGAGCGAAGAAAAGAAGTCTGGCCGGAGAGCAGGTGACGCTCTGTCCTTAAGCAAGTCTATCCCAGGCTCCCTGGCCTCTCCAGGGACTGCCAGTGACACAGGACAGTGGGAACTGGGAGAAGGACACAGAAAGGACCCCTTCACCTCCCCAAATGATTCCTAATGATAGAAGCCTGGCTCCTAGGTTGGCCGTGTCAGCACTCTGTGACTGGACCCAGATATGACCCCATAGCCCCCCAACCCCTAATTCTGGGGGCACAGGACAAGGAAGGGCTGTCTTTGAGGAGGCTGCCTCCATTCAAACAGGGAGGCTGGCTGACCCCACTGTCAGCCAACAGCTCCTCCTCCCCAGACCCCCCGCCCTCTGCCTTATGGAAGAGCATCGGCAGGGTTTATTTTCCTGATGCCGGTTTGTTTTCCAGTCCCGTTGGCCCAGATATGATGCTTAATACTTCCCTGGGGAGCAGGGCGAAGCTGCTGCTATCTCTGAGGCAAATACCTAATTAGGATGCTTCTGAACAAGGTATTATTTACTTGGGATGATGTATCTAGGGTCAGTATGCAATTAGGAAGGTTGTTATTTTCTCAAGGGAGGGAGATGGTTCCGGCAGGTCCTGTCCTGAAACATGTCGTTAGGTGCTGCTTAGAGCATCTGGGGTGCCCAGAAGACCCCTTCAGCTATTTTTAAGAGACTTACCTACTGCAGCGTTCAGGCAGTTGAGCCACTGGGGCTAGGAGAGGTGACTTCCGGCCCTAACTTTGTGACTAAGGGAGACAAAGCCATGCTCTTAGTTACAGTCCAACCAAACCTGTAGCAATGAATGGTTTAGAGCCAAATAAGCGCATCAATTCCACCAAGGGTCTAGTCTCTGCCTGCACAATGCTCATTGTTTTCATTTAGGATTTCACCTAATCCCCAGCACTGCCCTACAAGGGGTTAATATTATTTATTTATTTATTTATTATAATTTTATAGCTTATGAAGCGGGCTCAGTGAAGAGACATGCTGGAAGTCACAAAGCTAACAAACAGCAAAGCCACCACACCCAGAGAGCTCCAACATAATAATGGTGGATTAAGTCAAAAGTGTTCCAGACACAGACTCGCTCTGAGAAGTGGTGCTTAGGGAAATCCCGTTCCAGAAGAGACAAAAACAAACAAACAAACAAAAGCCACTGGAGGAATTTAAAGACCCTGGCTGCTGTAAACACTAAACACACTCCTAAAAAGATAAACATAAATCCTTACACCTAAGGCCTATTTACCATAGTTCCTATTACTTAAAACACACCTGACTTTCAATAAGAAATCACAAAGTGTGGCAGAAGGCAAAACAAACCCCCCCCCACAAAAAAAAAAAAAAAAATCAGTCTGAAGACACAAAGCAATCATCAGAGCCAGACTTAGATATGCTATATACGCTGGATATCAGACAGAGACTGGAAATAAGTGACTGCTATGCTGAGGGCTATGATGGGAAAACACAGAAGAACATATGGGTAATGTAAGCAGAAAAATGGAAACTCTAAGACAGATTCAAAAGGAAATGGTAGAAATCAAAACCACTAGAATAGAAATGGAAAACGCCTTTGATGAGCCCACCAGGAGATTAATCATGATCAGGGAAAGATCAGTGGGCTTGCAGGCAGCTCAATAGACACTCCCCAGACTGAAATGCAAAGACAAAAACACAGACCCAAACATCTAAGAACTGGGACATCAGAAGGTGCAGCATCTGCATCATTAGAACACTACAAGGACAAGAAAGAGAAAATGGAGCACAAGAAACATTTAAAGTAACGACAGCCCCAAACTTTCCAAACCAAAGATCTAAGAAGCTCAGAGAACATCAAGTAGAATAAATACTGAAACAAAATATCCCTATACCTAAGCACATTGCATTCAAACATCCAAGTCACAGAGAAAGTCTTGAAAGCAGCCAGAGTGGAGACCATCTCTTACCCAAAGAGAAACAAAGGTAAGAGTCACAGATGACTTCTCAGCATAAACAGTGCAAGCAAGAAGAAAATGGAGTTGGAATACGTGAAATGTTGAAAGGAAAAATCCTACCAACCTAGAATTCTATATCCAGTGAAATTATTCTTCAAAAATGAAAGAGATAGAAGTAGTTTTGCAAACAAACAAAACCAGAGGGAATTCGTTACCAACAGACCTGCCCTGCAAAAAATAGTCAAAGAAGTTTTACAAGCATAAAGACAATGATATTGGACAGAAATGTATTTATATAATGAAAGAAATAATGTCAGAGAAGGAATAAATACAGGTAAAATAAAATATTTTACTTTTCTTACTCTTTTTTTAAAAATTTTATTGTTATTGTATTACATCTATCCCCTACTTTTCTTACTCTTAATTGATCTAAAATATAATTTTGTTTAAAGCAACCATAGTAACAATGCACCAAATGATTGCAGCGTATGAATAAGTGAAATGAATGACAGTAATGTCACAAAGGGTAGAGGAGAGAAACTAGGGAAAAGTTACCTGCACTACCTTTTTACCTGCACTATATTTGAAGTGGTATAGTATTATTTAAAAGTGGACTTACGCTCTGGCAGGTGGCTCAGTGGATAGGTGCCAGCCTGCCAACCTAAAGGTCGCTGGTTCGATTCCCAATCAGGGCACATAACCAGGTTGCAAGCCAGGTCTCCAGCCAGGTCTATAGCTGGAGGCAGGTGAAAAGAAACCATACATTGATGTTTCTCTCCCTTTCTTCCTCCCTCCTTGCCCTTCTCTCTGAAAATAATAAAATCTTTTTTTTTTAAAGTGGACTTACATTCATTACAAATGTATTTTAAACTCTTGGACAATGACTAAAACTAGCAATTGATATGCTAGGAGAGATAAAATAGAATAATAAAAAAATGCTAAATTAAAACTGGAGGAGGGAAGGAGAAAACAGAATCGCAGGATCAATGCACTGGTTCTGGTCTCACAGTGGAGGGGTCGCATGAGAGAAGGCAGGAGGCCTCTGGAGCAGAGTGGCCTCCGCTGACAGCAGCCCGAGAAATGGGAACCTCAGTCCTACAACCACAGTGAATGCATTCTTTGAAGAGTTTGTAGTCAACTTGAAAGAGGAACCCGAGGTTGAGGTGAAAACGCAGCCAGCTGACAGCTGGGCTTCAGCCTCATGAGATATGGCACAGGGCACCCAGCCTGTTCCTTCTGATCTACAGAAGTGGGAGGTAATAAAGGCATGTTGTTCTAAACCCCTGTGCTTGTGAAAAACAACTAGAGAAGGGAAAACTAGAGGAGGGAGACTTCCAGCTTCTGGTCTCGCACGTAAGAAGCCTGGAATTCACCACTCCAGCCTAGCAACAAGGAAAAACATTAAGCAAGCTGAAACATCAACAATTCTCCTTACAGCCATGAAAGACGTGAGGTCACAGGGTGGACCACCGCCCCCCAGGCTGGAGAGGCCAACAGATAAATACAGACGTCCACAGCTTAGCCTAGCAGAAACCCACAAGCTGCAACCTCTGAAGGAGCCGCTGCTGGGCAGGGAAACCTAAACTATAATTAACAAATTGCTGAAGGCTCAGCGTGGGTGAGTCAGGGGGTGAAAAACTCCAGGGCAACCCAGTCAGAGGGAGCTCCCTACACTTCACGTGTCGCTCTAGCTTTGCACATGGGAGAAGGGAAATACTCAAATGCCGCCCTCTCCTATCCCACCTAAAGGGGAGAAAAGATGGAGGAGCATGTGTGATGTTCACAATCCAGAGTACAGGCTCACTGAGACCTAATCACAGGACTATGGAACACTTCCAGTCCCCCAGCCCCCCAACACACACACCTTACCACCACATTACAGCAGTTCCTGTTACCCAGTGTGTTGCACCCAGTTTTCCAGAATCAATGACAGAACATGCCAAACACAGTTTGAAGAGACCAGGGCAAACAGCAAAAGCAGATTCAGATATGGCAGTGGTGTTGGAATGATCAGATCAGGAATGTAAAACAATTAATAACATGTGAAAGGCTCTAACAGAAAAGTAGGCAGCAAGAAAGAACAGATGGGCACTGTAAGCAGAGAGGTGGCGAATCTAAGAGAGAACCAGAGACAAATGCCAGAAATGAAAAGCCCTGTAACAGAAATGGAGAACCTTCCCACGGTCTTAAAACCACGCTGGACACCCGCTGAGGGAAGCTTCACTGAGCATGAGGGTGTAGCCAGAGGGCAGCTCCAAAACGGAGAAGCGAAGCAGCCAAGGCTGAAAAAAAAAAAGGAACAGAATATCCACAACTGCAAGACAACTGCAAAAGGTTCAAATGGGAAACCCAGAAGGGGAAGAAAGAGAACAGGAAAGAGAAGAAATATTTGAAGCAGTCATGACTGAGGATTTTGCCAAAGTAACGTCAGAAAGCAAGCCCTGGCTGGTGGCCCATTGGATAAGGCGCCAGCCTGTGAACTCAAAAGTCACTGGTTTGATTCCCAGCCAGGACACATAACCAAGTTGCAAGCCAGGTCTCCAGCCAGGTCCATGGCTGGAGGCAGGTGAAAGGCAACCATACACTAACGTTTCTCTCCCTTTCTTCTTCTCTCCTGACCTTCTCTCTAAAATTAATGAATAAAATCTTTAAAAATGAAAAAAAAAAAAAAAGAAGAAGAAGAAGAA
>PVIW01013707.1:0-26258 GCA_004026585.1 Noctilio leporinus | reverse complement strand
ACCATAAAGGTCCTGGAGAAAAATATAGGCAGTAAACTTTCGGATATCCTACGCAAAAATATGTTTACTGATACTTCACCAAGGGCAAAGGAAATCAAAGAATGAATCAACAAATGGGACTATATCAAATTGAAAAGTTTCTGTTCAGCTAAAGAAAATATCAGCAAAATTCAAAGGGAACCAACTGTATGGGAAAACACAATTGCCAATGATACCTCAGACAGGGGTCTCATCTCCAAAATATATAAAGAACTAATGCGACTCAACACCAGGGAGACAGACAGCCCAATTAAGAAATGAGCAAAGGACCTGAACAGACAACTCACTGAGGAAGATATACAAAGGACCCAGAGGCATATGAAAGAATGCTCAACATCGCTAGTCATCAGAGAGATGCAAATTAAAACTGCATTAAGATACCACCTCACAGCTGTCAGAATGGCAATCATCATCAAATCAACAAACAACAAGTGTTGGCGAAGATACGGGGCAAAGGGAACCCTCATACACTGTTGGTGGGAATGCAGGCTGGTGCAGCCACTGTGGAAAACAGTATGGGGTTTCCTTAAAAAACTAAAAATGGAACTGCCTTTTGATCCAGCAATTCCACTTCTTGGACTATACCCAAAGAATCCTGAAACACCAATTCATAAGAACCTATGCACACCTATGTTCATAGCGGCACTATTTACAATAGCCAAGTGCTGGAAACCGCCTAAGTTCTCATCAGTGGATGATTGGATCAAAAAACTTTGGTACATTTACACAATGGAGTTCTATATAGCAGAAAGAAAGAGGGAACTTGTACCCTTTGCAACAACATGGATTTAACTGGAGAGTATTATGCTTAGTGAAATAAGCCAGTCAGTGAAGGACAAATATCATATGATCTCACCCATTATGGGACAATAATGAGCAAAACTAACAACAAGCAAAACAGAACCAAGTATATGAATACAAGGAATCGGCCTTCAGTGGTCAGGGGGAACGTGGTTGTGGGGAGGGGGTAGGCAGAGGGAAAGAAGGGGAGCAGCTTAGACAAGAACCTAGTATAAAGGAACCATGGACATGGACAACAGGTGGGATTGACTTTGGGGGGAATGGGTGGGAGGGGAAGGGGACAGAGGGGAGCAGAAAGGAAATGGATGTAATACAACAACAATAAAATTTAAAAAAAATTAAATTAAAAAAGAAAAGGAACATGTCAAAGTTTTAATCCTCATTATTCATGTAGAAGGAGTATATATTCTTAGAAATATCAATTTATTAAAACAGCTTTTCTCTATGGAGAGAGTTTGATATGTTGGCATTTTCCCTGATTTATCCATGCATCTGTTCTCATATTTGGACCTTGTATTCATGGAAATCACTATTGTGATGATATCCAAAAACATTGACAACAGTATCAGTCTCTTTCTAACTAAGTTATGAGAGTGAGATCCAGCACTTTTAACTTACACCCTTAAGGTACAGCTGCAATGTATGTCACTTTCCCCTACTTCCAAATCCTATAATGCAAAAACTTCATACCAGTTTATACTTCCCTTTCTTGTGATTGGATCTTTAACTCTGCCCTTCTATAACTGTCAATCAGTAGTTAATGATCATTGTGAAGTACAGCTCATTACATTGATTTCTGGTGTCATTCAGTAAATAGTAACCAGTCTTAAAACTTTGTGTTTGAAAGTCTGTTGTATAACACTATTAAAGACTGTTCTTATGATACAGTCTTTTTAAGCTCAGGAGAGATAAACATATGCAATTCTTCCATTAGTAATTAACAAATACACACTACCACCGTAGGTTATTCACATTTCTGTTGAATTTTCTTTATCATTACTTGAAAAGTTCTCACAAAATTTTGTATTAATTAAAGACATAATGCATTTCTGAATTAATTTTATTCAGTTTTTAGGTTACAAATACATTAGGTTTATATGGAACTAGGTGAAGAAACTACTATATGTGCTGATCTGAATGGTGAATATGGAAGACAAATTTGACAATGAATGTGGTGGGATGAAAATGTAAACAAGCCCCCACCACTGGAAAGCCCCACTGTTCTTTTTCTCACTCAACCAAAGATTTTCTGCAAACATATAAAAATCCCAACCAACTAAGGAGGATTACTAGGTTCCACATAATATGTAGCACCACTGTGAGAAACCAAAAGTACCTTACAAAGAAAACCTACAGAACCTCTTATTTGAAATAGATAGAATTACTCTCTGTCAACACACTTGAAAAATAATGGATTTGCCCTGGTTAGGTAGCTCCATTATTTAGAGCATTGTCTCAGTACACCAACGATGCAGGATCAATCTCAGGTAACATGTAACAATCAAACAATGAGTGCATAAATTGGTGGAACACAAATTCTATCTCTCTCTCTCTCAAGATCAATAAATAAATTAATAATCATTTATTAAGTGAACACACACACACACACACACACACACACACACACATACACACAAACATAGAGATAGCAATCTTGTGAATACCAGAGGAAAAAGATGTGGGGGCAAGTAGAAAAGGGTAAACAGTGACAAATGATAAAGGAAGGAGCTCTTCCCCTCTCAAATACTAATGGGTAGAATGGTGTAATGTAAAAGCACATTTAAGGTTAAATAGAACTGAGCTGATAAAGCAGGCCCTTGTAGATATGACTTATGTTGTCTCACTTTGTGTCCACTGTATAATAGGTATGAATAGTATAGACCACATGAATTGTGACTTAAATACATATAACAATAGAAGTATGATTTTTAGCTTTGAGCATGTAAATACATCTATTATTTTTATACTACTTTATTTTGTTTTTGTTGTGTTATTACAGTTGTCCCAATTTTCCTCTGCCCACTCCCCACTCACCACTGCTCCAACATTAAATCCCTATCCTGTTTCCAAGTCCATAGGTCATTTATAATTGTTCCTTGACTAGGCTCTTCCCTTTCTTTCCCTTCTCCTTTCCCCCCAACCCTTCTGGTTACTATCTGTCTATTTGTTGTTTCCATTCCTCTGGTTCTACTTTGCTTGTTTGTTTTGTTTATTAGGTTTTTGTTATAGGTGAGATCATATGGTATTTGTCTTTCGCCACCTGGCTTATTTCACTTAGCATAGTACTTTTTAGTTCCATCCATGCTGTCATGAAAGTAAGTTGTTTCTTCTTTCTTTCTGTTATATAGTATTCCATTGTGTAAATGAACTATAGTTTTGTGTTTTCTTTAAATATTTTATTTATTATTTTTAGAGGGAGGGAAAGGGAGAGAGGCAGAGAGGGAGAGAGACATCAATGTATGGTTGCCTTTCACCTGCCTTCAGCTACAGATCTGGCTGGAGATCTGGCTTGCAACCTGATTATATGCCCTGGTTGAGAATTGAAACAGTGACCTTTAGGTTCACAGGCTGGTGCCTTATTCACTATGCCACTAGTTAGGTGAACTATAGCTTTTTGATCCACTCACCTACTGATGGGCACTTAGATTTTTACATCACATGGCTATTTTAAATAATGCTGCTGTGAACATAGGGGTTCATAGGTTCATTTGACTTGGTATTTCAGGATTCTTTGGGTATAACCCTAGTAGAATTGCTGGATCAAAATGTATTTACATTTTTAGTTTCTTTTTAGGAAATTTCATATTGTTTTCCACAGTGCTTATATCAGTCTACATTTCTACTAAAAGTGAACTAAGGTTCCCTTTCCTTCGCCAGTACTTATTGCTTGTTGATTCATTAATGATGGTCATTCTGACAGGTGTGAGGTGGTATCTCATTGTGGTTTTAATTTGCATCTATCTGATAGCTTATGATGTAGAGCATTTTTTCACATGCCCATGGACACTCTGTATGTTCTCCTTGGAGAACATACAGGTCCTTTGCCCATTTTTTTAGTTGGATTGTTTGTTTTCCTGGTATTGAGTTGTTTGAGCTCTTTATATATTTTGGAGATAAAGCCCTTGCTCGAGGTATCATTGGTGCATATATTATTCCATACAGTTTATTCTCTTTTCATTTTGCTGATGTTTCTCTTAGACAAGTAGAAGCTTTTTAGTTTGATGAAGTCTTATTTGTTTATTGTTTCTTTTATTTCCCTTTCCCCGGGGGATAGATCAGCAAAAATATTGCTTCATGGGATATATGAAATTTCACTGCCTATGTTTTCCTCTAGGACTTTTATAATCCCAAAGCTTACAATTAAGGTTTTTTTTCCATCTTGACTTTATTCTGGCACATGCTAAATAAATAAATAAACATATATATATATGTGCCAGTCCAGTTCTCCCTTCCCCATTTATTGAAAAGGCTATTTTCACTCCATTTATGCCCCTGGCCTCTTTGTCAAGTATTAATTAACCATAGACACCACAGTTTATTTCTAGGTCTCTATTTTGTTCCATTGATCTACATGTCTTTTCTTATGCCAGTACCAGTCAGGTTAGGTCACAGTGGCCTTGTAATATAGTGTGATATCAGGTATTGTGATCCTTCCTACTTTGTTCTTCTTCCTCAAGAAAGCAATCTTGGGTGTTTTGGGGTCATTTTTCATTCCATATACTTCATTTTTAAAATATTTGTTCTAATTCTTTAAAATATGTCATTGGTATTTTCATAGGGATTGCATTGAATCTATAGATTGCTTTGAGTGGTATGAACATTTTAATGACATTAATTCTTTCAATCTATAAACCCAGTATATGCTTCCATTTATTTGTATCTTCCTTAATTTCTTTGTTCAGTGGTCTATAGTTTTCTAAGTCAGATCTTTTACCTGCCTGGTTAAGTTTACTCCTAGGTACTTTCTTTTCATGTTTGCTATAGACAATGAGAGTTTTTCCCAAATTCCGTTTCTGATATTTGATCACTGGTGAACATAAATGCCTTTGATTTCTGAATATTGGCCTTGTATCCCACTTTTTGCCAAATCACTTATTAGGTTGAGAAAAGTTTTGGTGGGGCCTATAGGGTTTTCTATGTACAATCCCATGTAATCTATGAATGATGAGAGTTTACTTCCTCCTTCCCAATTTGGATAAGTCCCTGGGACTTCTTATTTGATCATTGTGACTAGAACTTACAAAACTATGTTAAGTAGAAGTTGAAAAAGTGGACACTCTTGTCTTATTTCTGATCTTAAGACAAAAGCTTTTAGTTTTTTCCCATTGAATATAATGTTGACTGTAGGCTTCTCATGTATGACCTTTATTATGTTGAGATATGGTCCCTCTATTCTCACCCTGCTGAGCACTTTTATCATAAATGAGTGCTGTACTTTATCAAATGCTTTTTCAGCATCTATTGATGAGACCATGTGATTTTTGTCATTCAATTTGTTTATGTTGTGCACTATGTTTATTGATTTGTGAATATTATACCATTCTTGTGTCTCTGGGATGAATCCTACTTGATAATAGTTATGGATCCAGTTTGCCAATACTCTGTTGATGATTTTAGCATCTATGTTCATTAGTGATATTGGCCTGTAGTTTTCTTTCTTTCTTGTGTCTTGACCTGGTTTTGGAATTAGGATAATACTGGCCTCATATAAAGAGCTTGGGAGTCTTCTGTCTTGTTGAATATTTTGGCATAATTTTAGAAGGACAGGAGTTACCTCTTCCATAAATGTTTGTTAGTGTTTGCCTGTGAAGCAGTCTAGTCCAGGGTTTTTATATACCTGGAGTTCTTTGATTTCTGCTTCAATTTCACCAGTCATTATCAGTCTTTTAAGGCTTTCTGCTTCTTGATTCAGTTTTGGAAGATTTTATATTAATAGAAATGTGTGCATTTCCCAAGGTTGTCAAATTCCTTGGCATATATTTGTTTATAGTAATTTCTTACAATCCTTTGAATTGCTGTGGCATCAGTTGTAAATTCTCCTCTTTTATTTCTGAGTTTATTTATTAGGATCCTATCTCTTTCTCTTTTTTCCCCTTGTTAAATAATTGTGTTGGAGAGGAAAAGACGGCAACAGAGTACAAGGCAGTGTTAGGGTTGTTTTCAAGTGCCAGAGCAGCTGAAGGATAAGGTAGGGAGCATGAAGCATCTGCAAATCCCTGCAAATTGGAGCGGTAAGCATCTGGATTCAGGGGTGCACAGCCCAGAGGCTGCAGAGATCTACAGGAGAGCTGGTGAGATAGTTTTGAACCAGCCAGCAGGCGGGCCTAGGTCAGCTTTGCCCAGAGGGGTGGCACTGACTAAAAACAGCTTCAGATTCCCCAGTGGCTAGAAATCTGAGCAGTGAAGTGTGTACAGTGAGTGCAAACTTGGGGGGATTGAGGAATTGAACTCCTGCAGGGGAGGCACTATGTGAGAGCCATGCTGTGGAGGTTGAGAGACAGGAAGGGCCAGAGGCAGAAGAAGAGAGACCCACTGGGAGCAGGAGCAGGAGTGGAGCTGGAAAGTGCACTGGCTGGCATGAGGGCCAAAAACTGCACCTCTGTACAACCTGGGGAGAGGGTAGCTCTGAGCCCCAGTAAGAAGGGAGGCCCAACTCTGCACACCCACACTGTCACACAGGCTTCCACAGAAAATGCAGCTCCAACTTGCCACTGGTGCAACCAGCATCGCCTATTGCAGATGGCAGAAACCTCAAAGAGCTGGATGGGGAGGCCTAGTCATTGCCAGTACACAAACAGCCTGCTGCGGGCTCCTTCATAGACCCAGGTACCTCTTGCTGGTGGAAACCTCCTCCAAGAGCCTGAGGAGGAGGGGTAGCCATCAACACCACAAATATCACTCTGTAGTTTTCCACACAGAAACAGCCCACCAAGGGAGGGCTCTCAATACCAGCAGCGCTAAAACCTGGCTAGGCTACTGGAGGCTCAGCCTAAGGGGGGTTGGGGGGTGCAGCCCTCAGAACCAGCCCTGACTGTGACAGCCATAGGCCCTGCCACTCCAAAGACAGACAGCCTGATTGTAGACTGCAGAGACTTGATCAAGCAAAAGAGGCAGACTCAGGAAATGGTCCCTGCTAATTTCAAACACCTGAGTTACACCAAGAGCTACACAAACAATCCCTAATATATCCTTTTCAAAAGTCACAGCCAACCCTCACAGTGTAGTTTAAGTAAATAGGGTTTATATCATAGTGTATCCCAAATCCCATATTTTTACTCTTCCCTTCTCTCAATTCATTTAACTACCCAAGATGCTCTTCCAACTCTGGTTTTAAAGTCTACTCATGCTCCTGCTACAAATCATTCCCAATCCTCAATCTAAGTATTCCTTCCCTCCCTAGCCTCTTCAAACTTTTTTTGTGGTGCACTTCTAGGGGTTACACATTATTTCTTCTGCTGAAAAACACACAGGTCCTCACTCCACCTTGACCAATCAGTGCTCATTGAGGGTGGACAGAGATGTAGATGAGGAAACTATATATATATATAGGCTTAATACTGTTCACTCACACTTGAGGCATTCTCCTCCCCATTTTTATATAAGAGATAAAGTTGGCTTTCACTCTCTCATCCCCACTATCTTTGCTACCCTTTTGTACCCTTCAAAATTATCTATACTTTAGTCAACTTAATTAGTTTCCCCTCTTATAACAGCCATATCATATCTACATCCTTAATAAGACTGCTTCATTTGCAGCTGAGGGTGTAATTAAGGGTGGGGTATAGCTGGGTGGGTATGGGAATTTAGCTAGGTTCATATGCAGTTGAAAGTGGAATGAAAGGAATGGGATATCTTTGAAGGTATGGTTATTTTGCCTGGACTGGTGGTTCTGTTTTGAGAGCAGCTCAATAACAGTATTACGAGATGTGATAGAAGAAGTGTCTCTCAATTGTCCAACTGGAGGGAAAGGAGCAACACATCAGACAAATCCAAAGAACAACCAGACAGCCCATGTTAATGACATAAATGGCACCCCAAGAGCAACAAGTTGCAGAAATCTAGGAGACTGCAACACTGAACCCCACAAATCTCCTACCACAGAAAGGTACTCCATGAAGGCAGGGATTCAAAGTAGATTAATCCAAGAAACAAAGACGAACAACAACTGAGTCCAAAAATGGGGAGAAAAAGAAACAGTCCATCACCAAAAGGAAAGGAGGAATAACCAGACAGACTAATAATTGAAACAGAAGCAATCAAGCTATCAGAGATGGAATTGAAATAAATCAATATAAGAATGTTCCACAAACTCACAGAACTCAAAGAATACTACTCAAAGAATTCCAGGACAATTATAAGGAACTTACTGAAAGTTACACTAACATTAAAAAGTACATGGAAACCATCGGTAAGAACCAGGAGGAAATGAAGAACCCAATCTCAGAAGTGAAGAACAAAATAGAAAGAATTCGAAGGAGGTTAGATGAAGCAAATGACTGGATCAGCAAACTGGGGGACAACAGGGGAAAAATAACCAGACATTGCAACAACAACAACAAAAGACTGAAAAAGAATGAAGAGGTTTTAAGAGAGATACAGAACGTGAAATGCAACAATATCCATATCATAGGGATACCAGAAGAAGAGGAGCAAGGGATACAAAACCTGTTTGAAAAAGTAATGATAGAAAACTTCCCTAAAATAAGTAAAAGGGTCACTTAAATTCGGGAATTGCAGAGGGTCCCAATGAAGATGAACCCAAACAGCCCTACTCCAAGACACATCATAATTAAAATGGCAAACTTCAAAGGCAAAGAGAGAATCCTAAAAGCATCAAGAAAGAAACAGTTAATAACACATAAGGGAGGTCCAATAAGGTTGTCAAATTATTTCTCAACAGAAACAATACAAGCCAGAAGGGAAAGGCAAAACACCAAAACCAAAACAAAACAAAACAAAAAAACTCTGAGTAATGAAAAACAAAGGCCAGAACCAAGAATACTCTAATCAGCAAGGCTCTTATTCAAAATGGAAGGTGAAATAGGAAGCTTCCCAGACAAAATAAGGCTAAGGTGCTAAAAGGTCTGCTTTAAAAAGATGAAGAAACAAAGAGAGAGAAAGAGGAATACAGGAACAAAGGGGAAAAATGTCAATGAAAAAGTACTTCTCAGTAATAAACTTAAATGTAAATGGATTAAATGTACCAATAAAAAGACATAGGGTAGTTGAATGGATAAGAAAACACTATCCACATATATGCTGTCAGCAAGAGAGCTACCTCAGAACAAAAGATCAACACAGACTGGAAGTAGAGAGATGGAAAAATATATCTCAAGCAATTGAACATGAAAAAAAGGCTGGGGTAGCAATACTTACATCAGACAAAACAGATTTCACAATGAAGGGCATAAAAAGAGACAAAGAAGGACATTGCATAATACTCAAAGAAATAATCCATCAAGAAGACATAACCATTATAAATATATATGCACCCAACCTAGGAGCTCCCAAATATATAAGGAACATCTTGGAGGACTTCAAGAAAGATATAGACAGTAACACACTCATAGTAGGGAATTTTAATACTCAATTATCAACAATGGACAGATCTTCCAAGCAAAAAATCACCAAGGATATAGTGTCATTAAAAACACTCTAGAAGAAATGGACTTAACTGACATGTACAGAACATTTTACCCAAAAGCAGAAAAACACATTTTTCTCTAATACACATGGAACATTCTCAAAGATAAACCACATGGTAGGACACAAAACAAGCCTCCACAAATTCAAAAAAAATTCAAATCATACCAAGCATCTTTTCAGATCACAATGGCTTGAAACTAGAAACCAATCTCAAAATAAAAATAAAAAATAAAATACATACAATTTATAGAGACTGAATAACATGCTATTAACTAAGGAATGGGTTAATAATGAATTAATTAATAATGATTTCAAAGAAGAAATCAAGAAGTATCTGGAAACAAGGAAAATGAATTCACAACATCCAAAAACCTATGGGACACAGTGAAGGCAGTCCTCAGGAAAAAATTCACATCAATACAGGCCTACCTAAAAAGGCTAGAAGAAACTCATACAAAAAAAAACTAACTATAAACCTTCGAGAACTAGAACAGCAACAACAAACAAAGCCCAGAGCAAGCAAAAGGAAGGAAATATCAAGATCAAAGCAGAATTAAACAAAATAGAGACTAAAAGCACAATTCAAAGGATCAGCAAATCCAGGAGATGGTTCTTTGAAAAGATAAACAAAATTGACAAATGATTAACTAGACTCATCAAGAAAAACAGAGATCGCTTGTTCAATTCCTCAGCCAGGGCATATGATGGAGACCTCAAGCCAGGTCTCCAGCCAGGTCTGTGGCTGGAGTCAGGTGAAAGACAACTATACATTGATGTCTCTCTCCATCTCTGTCTCTCTCCCTTCCCCTCTCTCTCTAAAAAAAATGGGGACCCAAATAAACAAAATCAGAAATAGAGGAGAAGTCACAACTGATACCACAGATATACAAAGGATTGTAAGAAATTACTACATACAGCTATATGACAAGAAATTTTACAAACTGGGTGAAATGGACACATTTCTGGAAAGGTATAACCTACCAAAGCTCAATCAAGAAGTAGAAAACCTGAAAAGACTGACAACAACTAGTGAAATTGAAGAAGTAATAAAAAAAACTCCTGGAGCAGAAAAGCCCTGGACCAGATGGCTACACAGGTGAATTCTACAAAACATTTAGGGGAGAACTAACTCCTATCCTCCTCAAACTTTTCCAAAATATCCAAGAAGAGAGAAGACTCCCAAACTCTTTATGAGGCCACTATTATTCTAATCCCAAAACCAGGTCAAGAACCAACAAAAAAAGAAAACTACAGGCCAATATCTCTGATGAACTAAGATGCTGAAATTCTCAACAAAATATTGGCAAACCAGATCCATCAATATATTTAAAAATTATACAGCATGACTAAGTGGGATTCATCCCAGGGATGCAAGGATGATTCAATGTTCACAAATCAATAAATGTGATACATGACAGAAACAAACTAAAATACAGAAACCTTATCATCATATCAATAGATGCCAAAAAAGCAATCAATAAAGTACAGCACCCTTTTATGATAAAAACCCTAAGCAAGATAGATATACAGGGAGCATACCTCAACATAATAAAGGCCATGTACGAGAAACCTGAAGCTAACATCATACTCAATAGGCAAAAACTAAAAGCCTTTCCCTTAAGATCAGGAATAAGGCAAGGGTATATACTCTCTCCACTTCTATTTAAAGTAGTCCTGGAAGTTCTAGCCAGAGCAATCAGACAAGAAAACAGAATCAAAGGTATCCAAATTAGAAAGGAGGAAGTAAAACTGTCATTATTTGCAGATCACATGATGGTGTACATAGAAAACCCTATAGACTCCACTAAAAACCTACTCCACATAATAACTCAATTTGGCAAAATAGCTGGCTACAAAGTCAATATCCAAAAATGGAAGGCATTTTTATACACCAATAATGAAACATCAGAGATAGGAGCTAGAATACAAATCCCATTTACCATAGCAACAAGAAAAATAAAGTACTTTGGAATAAACTGAACCAAGGAAGTAAAGGACTTGTATTCAGAAAACTAAGGAACACTGAAGAAAGAAATTAAGGAAGATACAAATAAATGGAAGCATATACCATGTTCACAGTTGGGAAGAATTAACATAATTAAAATGTCTATACTACCTAAAGCCGTCTATAGATTCAATGCAATCCCTATTAAAATACCAACATCATATTTCACAGAATTAGAACAAACACTTAAAAAGTTAATGTGGAGTCAAAAACAACCCCAATTAGTTACAGCAATCCTGAGAAAGAAGGACAAAGTAGGAGGAAAAACAATACCTGACATCAAGCTATGTTACAAAGCCATAGTAACCAAAATATCTGGTACTGGCACTAGAACAGACAAACAGATCAATGGAATAGAAGAGAGTGCCTAGAAGTAAACTCAGGACTCTGTGGGCAACTAACATTCAACAAAGGGGGAAGGAACATAAGATGGAGTGTAAATAGCCTCTTCAAGAGGTGGTATTGGGAGAACTGGACAGGCACATGCAAAAAAAAAAAAAAAAAAAGAAAGAAAGAAAGAAACCAGACCAACAACTTACGCCATGCACCACAATAAACTCATGGATAAAAGACTTAAATATGAGCAGTACCACCATTAAAGCCCTAGAGGAAAACATAGGCAAAAAAATTGCAGATATCCCACACAGCAAAAATTTCACTGAAATATCTCCTAACGCAAAGGAAATAAAGAAACATATAAACAAATGGTACTACATCAAACTGAAAAGTTTATGCCCAGCCAAAGAAAATATTGAAAAAATAAAAAGAGAACCAAATAATGGGAAAACATATTCACCAATGATACCTTAGACAAGGGTTTGATCTCCAAAATATATAGAGAGCTAATAGGACTCAACACCAGAGAGACAATCAACCCATTTGAAAAATGGGCAAAAGACCTGAACGGACACTTCTCCAAGGAAGACATACAAAGAGCCCACAGGCACATGAAGCAAAGCTCAACATTGCTAGCCATCCAAGAAATGCAAATTAAAACTACAATGTGATACCACTTCACACCTGTCAAAATGGCTATCCACAAATCAACAAACAAGTTTTGGCAAGGATGTGGAGAAAAGGGAACCCTGGTGAATTGCTGGTGGAAATGCAGACTAGTGCAACCACTGTGGAAGATAGTATGGAATTTCCTCAAGAAACTAAGAATAGAACTGCCCTATGACCCAGTGATTCCACTGCTAGGCTTATACCTAAAGAATCCTGAAACATCAATTCAGAAGAACCTATACAACCCTATGTTCATAGCAGCACTATTTATAATAGCCAAGTGCTGGAAACAACCTAAGTGCCCTTCAGTGGATGAATTAATCAAAAACTTTTATACATTTACACAATGGAGTTCTATGTAGCAGAAAGAAAGAGAGAACTCCTACCATTTGCAATATCAGGGATGGGACTGGAAAGAATCATACTTAGTGAGATAAGCCAGGCAGCAAAAATTAAATACCACATGTTCTCGGTACAGGAGATTAATGAACAAAGAAACAAGCAAACAAAACAGAACCAAAAACATGAATATAGGGAGTACACTTTCAGTGTGTAGAGGGGCAGTGGTGTGGGTGGGGAGGATTCAAGAAGGGAAACATTTTAGTCAAGAGACTAGCATCAATTACCCATGGACACAAATAGCATATGGGATTGACTGGGTTGGGGGATAAGGAGAGAGGAGAAGGAGCAATGAGGGGGGGGGGGGAATGAGATGAATGTAATATAAAAACAGTAAAAGAAAATAATATTGAAAAAAATCTCAAAGACCTCAGGCTGTGTAGCTCACCTGCTATTCTTGAAGGACATTAAGACCAGTGCAGCTAGAGCAAAGAGTGAGATGTTTGCAGTTAATATAATGAAAAGGCCACAGTTGTAGGTCATGATAAGTGTGAGAGGTATGACTGCGTAGTGAATAGAAGATAACAAGGGGCTTCCAAGATGGTCATGTTAAAAGGATTGTGTCATTTTTGGACACCATTTAAAGTTTTGTCCCTTAGATTAAAATGTATGATGATGTTAATAGTGAAATACTGCTTCCTTAAAAAAATCTTTGTGATGTTCTTTTATGTTTTATTTAGTTTTTGGTCTAAATCTAAGAATGCTATCTTCTTTTGCATTCAAATATCAAGAATATTATGGATATATGTGCACTGGAAAAGAATATTGAGGAACTGTCTAAAACAGAGAAAGAGCACTAAGTAAGCACTTCCCTAATACTGGTAAAATATTTTCTTCCATCAAGCTAATGTTACTCTATAAAGGTGTATACGACTCATTGACACAATAATCTTTCGTTATAAATTTTAAACATTGTATTCTTCAAGTTATGTGAATTATATAAAAGGCAATTTCTACTTTAATATAACAGTTTTACTGATAAATAATATACATGCAATTAAATTAACACATTTCAAATATAAAAAAAAAGACTTGTTTTATTAAAAACTTGTCAATTTTAAAAGTATTTTCAAAGACACAACTCCTGGAATCACTGATCCTTTGAATTGTTTTTTTAGTTTCTATATTATTTAATTCTGCTCTGATTATGAAGTGACTGTTCTTGTATCTTTTTATGACCTTGCTTTGAAGCTTATTTTGTCTAATACAAGTATAGCTGCCATGGTTTTTCTTTCCATGTCAATTTGCTTGAAATATTTTTTCCATCCCTGCACTTTCAGTGTATGTAAATCTTTTGTTCTGAGGTGAGTTTCTTGTAGCATATATACAGGTCATGTTTTCTTATCCTTTCACTATCCTATTTTTTTTTTTTTATTGGAACATTGAATCTATTTATATTTAAGGTTACTATTGATTATATTATATTATATTACTTATTCATTGTCATTTTCCCCTTTGTATCTGTATTCCTCTTCTCTCTCTGTTTCTCTTCATCTTCTTAAACCATCCCTTTATCATCTCTCATAATGCTAGTTTGATGAAGATATATTCTTTTTCCCATTTTTTTGGTCTGGGAAGTATTATTTTGCCTCCATTTAAAATGAGAGCCTTGCTTCACAGAGTAGTCTTGGTTTTAGGCCTTTACTTTTCATTACTTGGAAAATGTCTTGCCATTCCCTTCTGGCTTCTAGCATTTCTGTTCAGAAACCAGCTAATAGCTTAATCGGAGCCCCCTTGTGTATTACTGGGAGCTTCCTTGCTGCCTTTATAATTCTCTCTTTGTCTTTGAATTTTGTCATCTTAATTATGATCTGTCTTAGAGTGCATTTTGGGTTCATCTTGATTGGAATTCTCTGTACTTTCTGACTTTTGTGACTTTGTCTGTCATTATTTTAGAGAAGTTTTCTATCATTACTTTTTCAAACAGGTTTTCTATCCCTTGCTCCTCTTCTTCTCCTTCTGTTATCTCTATGATATGGATACTATATTTCATGTTTTCATCTTTTTTAAAGATTTTTTATCTATTATTTTCAGAGAAAGGGGAAGGGAGAGAGGCAGAGAGGGAGACAGACATCAATGTATGTTGCCTTTCACCTGCCTCCAGACATAGATCAGGCTGGAGACCTGGCTTGCAACCTGGTTATATGCCCTGACTGGGAAATTGATCATCTTTTCTTCTAGCTTCATTAAACCCTCTGTTCTTTTTGGATCTTTTTTCATTTTGTTGCTCTAATTGGGAAATTTTTTCTACCTTGCCCTCCAGCTTGTTGTCCCAATTCTCTGATTCATATAATCTGCTTTTAACTCCTTCTGCTTTGTTCTCTAGTTCAGAAATTGAATTCTTCATTTTCTCCTGCCTCTTATTGATAGTGTTTGTGTGCTTTTTCATACTGGTGTAGTTTGTTGTAACCTCCTTGTAGCTCCCCTGGAGTTCTCAGTGAGATGATTGAGCATCCTTATAACCATTTTTTTTTTTTTTTAAGTTAATGTCTGGTATTCTGTTTTCCTCTGTTTAATTTAGCACTCATTTTGAAGATTCCTCCTTTCCTTTTGATTGGGGGTTTATTTCTTTCTCTCTCCATTTTAGACCACTCTTCTCGTTTGTTTCTCCTTAGATTGATCTGCTTTCACTCCTTGTATTTGTGGTCTGATCTTCTGTGGTACGAGACCTGTGGGATTCAGTGGTGCAACCTCCTTGATCACCTGAACTTGATGCTCTTGAGATGCCCTTTATGCCATTTGTTTGGGTTCTCTGATTGTAATTGGGTTTGGTTGTTGTTGGGTCATTCTTTTGTAGGTCATTCCCCCTGGCTAGCTGACTAAAAGTCAATCTGCCTACCATTTCTTATATGGGTGCTTCTAGAACAAAACCGAACAGCTCAGAAGAGAATTCCACACCCACAAAAACAATCTCACTCACAATCATATCATCAACAGCAAATGAGTCAGTGTTAATAAAGGTGTAAAGAGATTAAGACTATGATAATAAAGGAAAAGTGAATATGAGATGATTAACTGAAGAAAAATGATTTTTGAGTTTAGAGAGAGGGGCAATAATAAGAGTAGAGGATAGGACAAGGTAATGAGAAAACAAAAGTATAATTTACATTATAAATAAAAAATTAGGGAAGAAGGCAGAGTAAAGAGAAGGGAAACACATAGCATTAGGTTTAAATAAACTATATATGAGAGAGAGAACAAAAATCAAACAAAAATAAGAATAAGAAAAAAAATTGGAAACAAATTGGAAAAAAAGATCCACCACAGCACCATCAATAACCAACGAACAAAGATTAATATAGGTGGGATGGGAATAGGAGGGAAAAAGGAAAGAAGAGCTTAAGAAATGTGTAGAAGAAAGGGAAGTGATTTTGAGATGATAGAGAGAGAAGGAATGCTAAGAGCAAGGAACAAATACCAAGCTCAGAATGAGAAAAATTCAAATTTAAAATGAAAGAAAAGGTGAGGGGAAAGCAAAATGGACTAGGAGAAGAGAAGTGTAGATTTTGAAATTTTAAATACATAGTGAAGATCTAGGAAAAAAATGAGGAAATGTAACAATTACAATATCCATAACCAACAAGCAAGGATTAATCAAGATGGAGAGAGAATAAGAGTATTTTAAGAATGGGAAAAAGAATGTGAGATGACTACTGACAAGAAAAATGGTTTTGTGAGGGGAGAAATATTAAAGTGTGGAATGGAAACATGTCCTAGCAAGAGAGAAAATAACATTTAAAACAAATATAAAAACAGGAAAGAAAAAGTTAAAATGGAGTAAATAAAGGGAGGAGCAAAATATGAGATTTGAAATAAACTATAATATAAAAACTAGTGATTTAATTTGCATAAATTGAAGGACAAGAAATGAATGTTAGAAAGCTATGCAGGAGGAAAAAATAACTAAAATCATAAAGAAGATCATGGTGGAATTTCTTAGTAGTATCTAATTTTTACCACTTTTTACTCTTTTTGGATCTGCCCCTGGAGCTGTCAGATGGTATCCCAGTCTGGCCCTAGGCAGCTTCTTCCAGACTAACAGTGACACACAGTCTAAGGCTGTCTCTTTCAGTTGTTAAGCTATTCAATCTGTAATCATAACTCAGGCTTAAGCACCACAGCATGAGGCAGAGTTATGCTTGTAGGAAGGGCTATTGCTTACTGTCAGGCTGACACCACATGGAGAGGGCTGGTCTGCTTGAGCAAGATGACCCCTGCAATAGTGGGGATGACAGTATGGTGATCCTATCAGCTGCTCCCTCCATTATTTTCCCAAAGCTGCCATTCTCAAACACTCCTCAAGCATCTCTAGTCCACATGCACCCACACACACATACACACACATTTTTGCTGGAGCCCATGGTAGGTGGCTGCAAATAAAATTTAATGCATTGGCCCTTTAAAAGTCTTTCTGTAGCTTCAGTCATCTTTCCCTAGCAGACAGAAACCATGCTGCTTTTCACAGCTGGCTGTTACCTGTGCTCCTTTTTAGTTCTGATGCAGTAGGTTGGGGAGTCCAGCTTGGGATCTAGACCCCACGCTCCTCAGGGGAAACCCCCAGCCACAGTACTGCAGCTGCCACCATGGGAGTCCAGCCAGCCCTCTCATGACTCCTCCCCACTCCACTCCAGTCACATTGTGGTGAAGCGGTTTCTTCTGTCCATGGTTGTAAGGCTTCTCTCCAGCTATTGATCAGTTGATTATTCCAGATGACTTCTCCACAATTTGTCTGTAATTCCAGATTGGTTCTGGGTGGGTTTATGTAGCTACCACTTGCTCCTCAGCCATCTTGGATATTTATTATTATTATTATTATTACTATTACTATTGCTATTACTATTACTATGACTCTTCCTGAATCTTATCCAAGGAGTTCTAAATTCTTTTACCAAGATTAATCTCATCTAGTGTAGAGGCCCTCAACATGTTCATTACTATACTGGGAGAACTTGCTCTAATTGGTGATGTGCTTGTTCTAAAGTCTTTACACTAAATTTCTACTTGATAAGGACTCACAACTGAGTAAACCTAGTACTAAAACCTTAAATGACTCAGTTGGTTAAGATTTTATAGGCTATTGTTTGTCAAGCATTTAAAAAGTTGACTTTCTACATTTATTTACAAATACTCATTTCTTCAAAGCAAAGCTATGCCCTTCTATTAAACCAAATGGATTCTATGATGCCACCAAAAATAGCACGCAGTCAATTTTAGCTCCACAATGCGCTACATTTCTCATGCACACAAATTTTTACACTAAAAAGTGATGGAGCCCATCAAGGTAGTGTTTTCTGGATTTTAAAAATAGATGAAGGAAATATGAACACTTTCTAAAAACAGATATTGCTCTAGGATGTCCTTATATTTATTATCTGTCAAAAGCCATTTATGACATTTGAATAAGAAAATGTCAAACTATAAGCCATACAAATCTATACAATCTGAGCTTTAAGTGTAAAACATTGAACTAACATAAATTATAAATAAAGGAAACCAAAGTTAATGGAAGGTGTGAGCAGTATATACAAGTAAATTGTTTTTTCCTCAAGTCCATTATGATTTTCAGATAAGAGAGTAGCAGTCTGAAGATTTAAATATTAGGAGGACCCAGAGTCTAAGAAAGGACCATGTCCTTCAGATAAAGCTTTTAATCCTGAAAGAGGAATGTCGACTGTATTTAAAAAATCCTTGGCATTTAATGGATGCTATTATGCTTTTCATGGTATGCTTATTTGTCTGTCCTATGTAACATATAAAAGGGTGAGATAATTGTGCTCAATTATAGAAACTAACACATAAGGTCAACTACTTACCTAAAGCAAATAACCAATCCATGGCCAATCCAGACCTGGCTACCAGGTCTCTTGACGTTATCCTCCATCATCATCATCATCATTATTATTATTCCATGCTTAACACTTTTTTGTAGTAATATCATTTTTAAAATATTTCTTTTCCAATTACAGTTTATACTGAATATTATTTTGTACTTTTAGGTATGTGGCATTGTGATTAGAATATCATATACTTTACAAAGGGTTCCCCTGATATGTCAGATACCCACCTAGCATCATAATAGTTATAATATTATTGACTATATTCCTTATGCTGTACTTTATAACTCCATGCTTATTTGGTAAGTGCCAATTTGTACTTCTTAATCCTTTACCTTTTCACCCAGCTCCCCAACCCCTTTCCCCTCTAGCAACCACAAGTTTGATATCTGAATATATAAGTCTGTTTCTATTTTGTTTGTATTTTTATTTTGCTCTTTAGTTTCTACATATAAGTTAAATCATACAATATTATTTTTTCTCTATCTCATTTTTTTTCACTTAGCATAATGCCCACCAGGTCCAGAATTAGGCTTAATTATTGATAGGGTGAAAAGAAACTTCACCTTCATAGCATGATTTACAACCATTCACTAGCTAACTCCATGTACCCCTATTGCCCCATCTGTGCTACACACAACCTGAATGCTCTTTCTGCCAAGAGTAGACACATACTGTTCTCTCAGTCTGGAAGGCCTTTCTGTCCCTTATACATCCAGGTACTACAAAACTACATTTCTTTATCGACTCTCTATGACAACCATTCTCTATATGAGACAGTGAACTGACCATCACTAGCAAGCATACATTAACCTTAATCAAGGATGAAATTAATAGGCTAGCAATCATTTCAGGCAACAAGTCCTATGATTGAGGTTGATAATCGTGGCTATGGGAGAACACTTGACACAACCTAGGAAAGTGGTGATCAAATAGGGTATGCCAAAAATTGCCAGAGAAATGTATGAAAATGCCTATTTCTGAATTTCTACACATGTAGTGTAGAGGCACTCAAGAATTTGCATTTTTAAAGCATGTTCTTATACAATTACCATATGGGTGTTTTATAACCTAGAAAAAACACTGATGTAGGAAATATGACTTTGAATAAATATATTTAAATAAATGCTTAAGTGATGAATAATAATCATGCATAAGAGGGAAAAATGAATGTTCCAGATACAAAGCAAACCCTGTGCAAGGCTGAGAGCAATAATAAAGTTCATCACATTTCAAAACCAAAAGATCAAGTTAACTCTGCCTTAAAATAAGGCAAAAGATGGTGTTGAAAATAGAGGCAGAGGTCAGATAAAGTGAAGAACAGCTCTTTGTATCCCCAATGAATTTTGCTTATTGACCTCCATCACATTCTTTTGATTTCACCATAATATTTACAAGTCTGCCCAAACATTAGATTGACAGTACATTTATCTCAGGAAATCCATTCTTCTCAGATCTCCAGCCACAAAAACTGGGGCACAGTGCTCAATACACAAATAAAGTATTTAGTAAATAGTAAAAGGAAGGAAAAACATAATGTTTCTCAATATCATTAATAATGCAACCTAATCAGGAATTAGATTCATCTCAAGCTTCTTCATTCTTGTCACTTATAAGCACAGTTTTTTCACTTCTATATTCATACTCATGGCATGTTACGTGGAACTGAGATGACACCAAATCTTGATTAAGTAATCATTAATATTTCTTACAGCTTTGCCAAGAGTGCTCTGGAATATTTATCTTTTTATTATTTAACCCCCTTTATTATTTTATCATTTTGTTCCCTAAAGCTCGCAAACTGTTTAGATGGCATCTAAATGGTCATACAGCCTTTTTAGCTATTTGTCACAGGATCTATTATGTTGGTAATAATCCACAGGCTTAAGAGCCAGAACATCCACACTGCCCAGGAGGTCCCTGCCTCTCAATGCTGCATGGAAGGCTCCTTTCCTTGGAGTCTTAGGCTTAAAGATTCTTCTTTGGTGAGGATCTCCCTGGACATCTTACTGTGGAGGATATCCACCCCCCTCCCCGCCATCTACCAGCCTAATTTTCTGGCACTGATACAAGCTGATTTCCTTTCTAATTAGTTTCCTCAAACTTTGTAGTTGTATATAAGTGATAACATTTATTGTAATTATTGGTTCACGTTTTACATACCATCAGTTTCATGATGAAAGTGTGTCTATTTGTGTACCACTAACCGCCTATTTCCTAACATATCTTGGACATAAACTTTGCTAAATATTTTTTATGATTGAATGAGTCTGCATTACACAAGGTCTGGCACATACTAGGTCTCCAATAAGTCTGTTAAAGTAAGCATGTATACATACAAATAGAAAGGTAGATATATGATAGACAAAAGACAGATAGATACTAATGATATAATACAAGAAGCCTAAGAAACAAGTAAGTCAGCTGAGTAAACACAAAAGTTCTCTCCTTTGATTATAAACAACTATATGCCAATAAATTGGACAATCTGGGAGAAATAGATATATTTATAGAAACATACAACCTTCCAATCTAAAACAGGAAGAATAAGAGAATCTGAATAAATTGGTTAAAACTAGTGAAACTGAGGAAGAAAAAAAAGAAAAATATATAACTCCCAACAAACAAAAGCTCTGGTCTGGATGCCTTCACAGGTAAATTTTACCAAACATTCAGAGAAGAACTAACACCTATTCTTCTCAAACTATTCTAAAAACTTCAAGAGAATGGAAGACTACCAAGCTCCTTTTATGAGACCACTACTAGCATAATTCTAAAACCAGATAAAAACACTACAGATAAAGAAAATTGTAGGCCAATATTACTGATCAACATAGATGCTACAATCCTCAAAAAAAAAAAAAAAAAAAAAATCAGCAAACTAAACTCAGTAATACATTGAAAAGATCATATACAATAATTAAGTGGGGTTTATTTTAAGAATGCAAGGTTGATACAATATCCAAAAATCAATAAACATGATACACTACATAAAAAATGAAGGAGAAAAGCCACATAATCATATAAATAGACACATAAAAAGCATTTGGTAAAATCCAGCACCAACTTATGATAAAAAAAAAAAACAAAAAAAAAAACCTCTCAGGAAAGTGGAAACAGAGGGAACATACCTCAATATAATAAAGGAAAAACCATCATCAACATCATACTTGATGGAAAAAATCTACAAGGCTTCTCCTTAAGATTGGGAATAAGACAGGAATGTCCGTTTTCACCATTCTAATTCAACATATTACTGGAAGTCCTAGCTATAGCAATCAGACAGAAGAAGAAACAAAAGTCATCCAAATTGGGAAGGAAGAAGTAAAACTGCCATTATTCGCAGATGATATGATACTGTATATAGAAAACACTAACTATTCCACCAAGAAACTACTAGAACTGATGAATTAATTCAGGAAAGTGGCAGGATACAAAATAAGTATTCAGAAACCAACCCTGGCTGGTGGCACAGTGGATAAGTCTCCAGCCTGCAAACCCAAAGGTCACTGGTTCTGTTCCCCAGCCAGGGCACATAATGAGGTTTCAAGCCAGGTCTCCAGCCAAGCCCATAGCCGGAAGCAGGTGAAAGGCAACCATACATTGATGTTTCTCTACGTCTCTGCCTCTCTCCCTTCCTCTTTCTCTGAAAATAATAAATAAAATCTTTAACAAAAAAAAAACAAAACAAAATAAGAAATAAATTAAATTTTTATACATCAGTAATAACAAATGAGAAAGTGAAACTAAGAAAACAATTTCATTCATAATTGCTTCAAAAATAATAAAATACCCAGGAATGAATTTAACCATGGATGTAAAAGACCTGTACATGGAAAATTATATTACACTGAAGAAAAAAATTGAAGAAGATACAAATAAGTTGGCGTACATACTGTGTTCACGGATAGGGAGAATTAACATTATTAAACTGTTCTTATTACCCAAAGCTATCTATTCAATGCAATTCCTATCAAGATACCAATGCTGTACTGCAGAGAATTAGAATACTCAAAAAACTTATATGGAACCACAAAAGGCCCCAAGTAGCAACAGCAATCTTGAGAAAAAGGAAGAAAGTTCAGGGAGTCATGCTAGCTAATGTCAAATTATACTACAAGGTCATAGCAATTTAAAACAACATGGTACTGGTATAAAAACAGACATGTCAATCAATGTAACAAAATAGAAAGCACCAAAATAAGCCCATGCCTTTATAATCAATTAATATTTGGCAAAGGAGGCAAAAACATAAATGGGCTAAAAATACTCACGAGTGGTGTGGGGAAAATTGGACAGGTACTTAAAAAAAAAAGAAAAAGAAACTAGATCACTCATTGCACCATATATAAGTATAAACTGAAACTGGATTAAAGACAGAAATGTTAGACTCAAAACCATAAACATCCTGGAAGAAAACAGGCAGTAAAGTCTTGGACATATCTTAAAGCAATACTTTTTCTGATATACCTTTTCAGGCAAGGGAAACAAAAGAAAAAGAATAAACAAATGGGACTACATCAAATTAAATAGATTTTGTACAGGAAAGGAAACCACCAGCAAAATAAAACAACCTACTGATGCTCACTGATACACCTGATAGTAGTTAATACCCAAAAATTATAAAGAGTTTATAAAACTCAATGGTGACAACAAAAACATCAATTTAATTACAAAATAAGCAAAGGACTCATTCTTCCAAGGATGAAATACAGGTAGCTAATAGATACATGAAAAGATGCTCAACCTCATTAATCATCAGAGAAATGCAAATTAAAACCACAATGACATATCACCTCACATGAGTGAGAATGATATCAACAACAAATCAATAAACAACAAGTGTTGGTGAGGAGGTGGAGAAAGGGGAACCTTCATGCACTGTTAGTGGGAATGCAGATTTGTATAGCCACGGTGGAAAACATTATGAAATTACCTCAGAATTTTAAAAATAGAACTGCTTTTTAACCCAGCAATTCCACTTATTATATTTTATTTGAAGAAACCTGAAATGCTAATTCAAAATTATACATGCACCCCTATTTTTATTGCAGTGTTATTTATAATAGCCAACATTTAGAAGAGGCCTAAGTGCCCATCAGTAGATGAATAGGTAAAATATCTATGGTACATTTACACAACAGACTACTAATTTACTCTAAAGAAGAAATTTTTACCCTTTGAGACAGCTTGAATGGACCTGGGGAAGACCATCTATAGTGAATAAGCCAGTCAGAGAATGACAAGTACCATCTGATTTTACTCATGTGACATCTAATGAACATATTGAATTAACAAGCAAAATAGAGAGACTAATAGATTGAAAGCAAGCTGATCTCTTTGCGGACAGTTAGGGTGTGGGGATGATGATCAAAAAAAGGAAATAAAAGAGAAAAAGAACTCATGAACATAAACAACAATATCATAATTGCAGGTGGGAGAGTTGTACATGGAGGTGGAAGAGGGTATATAGAATAATAGTAGTGATGGAAAAATAATTTTAAAATAAAAATATTGAGCCAGCAAGATGGTGAAGGAGTAAGTGGAGCTACACCAATCTCCTCCCAGGTCACATCTGGAATTGATTTTTTGGACAAAAAGTCAGCTGGAATTACCAACAGAACACCAGTTGGAAAGAAATCATATAATCACAGACAGAACAGAAGAGGACTATTCATCACAACATGACTGGTAGGAATCGCAAAAATGTGAGAGGGCTGGCTGGGCCTTCAGCAGAGACAGCAGCCAATGGCACAGAGCCAGGAGCTCCACCTGAGAAGGGTGGATTCTGGTCCCCCAGCTGGGTGTCCCAGCCTATAGCAACACTGGGGGGAGGAGAGCAGCACCCAGCTGAGAAGGGTGGAAAGCCGTGGACTTTACTGGCCTAAGAGAGCACTAAGACAAAGAACTGCTAGAGTGGCCCCAGCAAAAATACGTCAGCATCCATCTACCCTGAGCTCTAGCAGAGGGAGAGCAGAGAGAACTGGAGATGCCTGGGGAGAGTTTGCAGTGGTGGCTTGGAGAGAAGTGAGGAGGCAGCTGTGGGGATCCCAGTGCTGACTCAGCCCACACCTGGGGAGGACTGCACTGTGCCAAGCAGCTTCCTTCTGAGTATCCTGATACACTGGAAGCAATCTGCCCCACCCAGCTGTGCCAAACCCTGGAGCCAGATCACAATTCTCTGAATTTTTAAAAATGTATTTAAAATTTTTTTAAAGAATTTATTTATTATTTCCAGAGAGAGAGGAAGAGAGAGAGGCAGATAGAGAGAGAAACATCAGTTATGGTTGTCTTTCACCTGCTTTCAGCTATGGGCCAGGCTAGAGATTTGGTCTGCAACCTGGTTATGTTCCCTGATGGGAGGATTGAACCAGTGACCTTTGGGTTTGCACGCCAGCACCTTATCCACTGTGCTAGGGCTACAATTCTCTGATTTACATTTAAATAAATCTCTCCCTCCCTGCCTTGTCTGAGCATAGATACAATAGTTGGCACCTGAAGAGATATCTCTTGCCCAGCAGTGTCTGGGCCTGGCAGTTGATTACAAACTATCTGACTTACAGCAGGGTCAGTCAGTCAGCCGTGCACAGTGGCAAGTGAGCCTGGTGGCTGATGGTAAATTCATTGGTTTACAACTGACTTGGTTTGTCCCATCCACTGGCCTCTGGGCCTGGTGGCTGATCACAAAATCATTGGAATACAACTGAATCTTTCAGTCGAGCCCAGTGGCCCCTTAGCCTGGCAACTGATCAGAGATTCATTGGATTATAATAGTATTTTACAGTCAAACCCAATGTCACCTGAGATTGGTGGATAATCACATACTCATTGAACTACAATTGTACCTCGATGTGAAGCCAGCAGCACCTGAGCCTGGTGGAAAATTACAGATTCATTGGATTATAATGGATCTTGCAGCCTAGCCCAGTGGAGCTGAGCCTGGCAGCTGATCACAGATTCATTCATTTACATCTGAGTCTGACACACCAGGCTACACCTGAGCTGGTGGCTGACCAACTGGATAACAATTGAACTTCTCTGTCTAGGCCAGCAGGGTCAGAGTTTGGTAGCAGATTTATCGATTTACATTTTCGTAGCAGATTTATTTATTTATTTATTTATTTTTTAATTTTATTGTTGTTGTATTACATCCATCCCTTTTTTGCTCCCCTCTGTCCCCCTCCCCACCCACCCTTTCCCCCCAAAGTCAATCCCACCTGTTGTCCATGTCCATGGTTCCTTTATGCTAGGTTCTTGTCTAAGCTGCTCCCCTTCTTTGCCTCTGCCTCCCCCCTCCCCACTACCCCTTTCCTCCTGACCACTGAAGGCTTATTCCTTGTATTCATACACTTGGTTCTGTTTTGCTTGTTGTTAGTTTTGCTCATTATTGTCCCGTAATGGGTGAGAACATATGATACCTGTCCTTCACTGACTGGCTTATTTCACTAAGCATAATATTCTCCAGTTCCATCCATGTTGTTGCAAAGGGTACAAGTTCCTTCTTTCTTTCTGCCATATAGAATTCCATT
>PVIW01013706.1:0-26265 GCA_004026585.1 Noctilio leporinus | reverse complement strand
GCACTATTTACAATAGCCAAGTGCTGGAAACAGCCTAAGTGCCCATCAGTGGATGATTGGATCAAAAAACTTTGGTACATTTACACAATGGAATTCTATATAGCAGAAAGAAAGAAAGAACTTGTACCCTTTGCAACAACATGGATGGAACTGGAGAGTATTATGCTTAGTGAAATAAGCCAGTCAGTGAAGGACAAATCTCATATGATCTCACCCATTACGGGACAATAATGAGCAAAACTAACAACAAGCAAAACAGAACCAAGTATATGAATACAAGGAATAGGCCTTCAGTGATCAGGGTGAACGGGGTTGGGGGGAGGAGGGGAGGCAGAGGCAAAGAAGGGGAGCAGCTTAGACAAGAACCTAGTATAAAGGAACCATGGCCATGGACAACAGGTGGGATTGATTTTGGGGGGAATGGGTGGGTGGGGAGGGGGACAGAGGGGAGCAAAAAGGGGATGGATGTAATACAACAACAATAAAATAATAATAATAAAAAGATCCATTAAAAAAAGAAAAAAGAAAAAGTGGGAAAATGGGAAGTCCCTCTGCCCAAAGTTTGTGCCCAGGAGAAAACAGAGGTATTAAAAGTTACTCAAACTGGAAAGAGAAAGAAAAAAGCATGGAAGAGGATGGTAACTAAAGTCTGCTTTGTTGGAGATGGCTTTACTCAAAAACCACCTAAATATGAAAGATTCATTAAGCCATAGGTTTATGTTTCAAGAAGGCCCATGTAACACATCCTGAACTGGAAGCCACCTTTTGCCTGCCAATACTTGGTGTAAAGAAGAATCCCTCATCCCCGCTTTATACAATTTTGGGTGTTATTACCAAAGGTACTGTCATCGAGGTGAATGTAAGCAAGTTGGGCCTTGTGATGCAAGGAGGCAAGGTTATTTGGGGAAAATATGCCCAGGTTAGCAATAATCCTGAGAATGATGGATATATAAATGCAGTCTTACTGGTGTGACAGTAGTTTCATACTCCTTGTAATTATTGAAGACTAAGCACCAATCAGGAAAACTCCATATTATTTCTGCATAGTGCAATATTATAACAGCTTACATGTCTGCAGCCATCAAGAGAACTATTTATTTTACCGTAAAGAACATTAAAATGGCCCACTTTTACAAAACAAAACAAAAAAACTTTTTTAAAAAACTAAAAATGGAACTGCTTTTTGATCCAGCAATCCCATTACTATGACTATACCCAAAGAAACACCAATTCATAAGAACCTACATACCCCTATGTTCATAGCGGCACTATTTACAATAGCCAAGTGCTGGAAACAACCTAAGTGCCCATTGGTGGATGTTTGGATCAAAAAACTTTGGTACATTTACACAATGGAATACTACACAGCAGAAAGAAAGAAGGAACTCCTAACCTTTGCAACAGCATGGATGGAACTGGAAAGTATCATGCTTAGTGAAATAAGCCAGTCAGTGAAAGACAAATATGATATAATCTCACCCATTACAAGACAATAATGAACAAAACAAATAAGCAAAAGAGAACCAGATACATGAATATAATGAATAGAACTTCAGTGGGCAGATGGCAAGAGGGACAGGGGAAGGGGAGTAGAAGGCAAAGAAAGGGAGCAGTTTAGTCAAGGAACTAGCATGGAAGAACCATGGACATGGACAACAAGTGGGATTACTTCGGCATGGCGGGGAGTGGGTGGGTGGGGAAAGGGACAGAGGGAGGAAGAAGGGGATGGATGTAATACAACAACAATATTAAATTGAAAAAAATAGCAGGTAATTAGATGAAAAAAAATTTAAAAAGATTTTGTTTATTATTTCCAGAGAAAGGGAAAGGGAAAGAGGCAGAGAGAGAGAGAAATATCAATGTATGGTTTCCTTTCACCTGCCTCCAGCTACAGACTTGGTTGGAGACCCGGCTTGCAACCTGGTTATGTTGCCCTGGCAGGGAATCAAACCAGTGACCTTTGGGTTTGCAGGCTGGTGCCTTATCCACTGTGCCACCAGCCAGGGCTGAAGATAAAAAAAAATGTTTTTTTAAATAAAAAATACATTATTTAATGTTTAAAATTAGGTTAGACACAGATAGAAATATTGTTAGACAACTAAAAGATGACTAAGAAGGAACATTTCTGAGATCAACTATAGAAGGATAAACAGTGAAAATTTCACAAAATACCATACAAAATATTTTAAAGATATTAAACAAAATATTAGAAATTGTAAGCCACCAAAAATATTGAAAAGATCACAATCAAGTTTTTATTAAATGTGAGGTTGATTTAGCATCTGAAAATAAATTTATGTAGCTTACCACATCAATAGAATAAAAGATAAAAAAAGATCATCTTAGTATTTGCAGCAAAAACATTTGGTAAGACCAAATTCATTTATTATTTAAAAAATTCTTAGTGAAAGAGAAATGAGACAAACTTTCTTAACCTGATAAATGATATTCACAAAATCTTATTAATAAGCCAACATGAAATTAAGAAAATAATTTCTTTTCCAGTCATAAAAAATAACAGAATATTCAGATAAATTAAACAAAGGAATTACAAGACATAGGCACTAAAAATGTAAAATATTATTGACAGAAATTAAAGATCAAAATAAATGGGAAGACATTCCATATTAATAGATTATAGGACTTAATATTTTTAAGATGGCAGTACTCCCTAAATTGTTTTACATATACAACACAATCTGTAATAAAACCCAGCTGCATTTTTTAAATTTATTTTTATTTTTTATTTTTATTATTTTAAAAAATTTTATTGTTGTTGTATTACATCCATCCCCTTTTTGCCCAACTGCATTTTTTAAGCAGAAATTTGCAACTAATTTTAATATTCACATGAAAATGCAAGGGACCCAGCACCGGTAAAACAACCCTGAAAATTGAGAACAAAATTGGAGCACTCTCCCTTTGAAGTTTCAAAATTTGTTACAGTATCAGGACTGTGGAACCAAAGTAAAGAGAGACATATCGATCAATAGGATAAAATTGAAGTACAGAAAAAAACTTTACACTCACGCATTAAGTTCCTTGTGACTCCCTGGAGTTCCTCGTAGCTTCCATGGAGTTCTTTGTAGTTCCCCTGGAGTTGTTTGCAGTTTTCTTTGAGCTCACTGAGCTCATTGAGCTTCTTTATCATCATTATTTTGAATTCTGTGTCTGATTAGTTTGCTTGCTTCTATTTCATTTAGCACTCTTTCTGGGGATTCCTCCCTTCCTTATGGGGAGGCTTGTTTGTTCACCTACCCACTTTAGGTGACTTCTCATTTGTTTCTGCTTTTTAGATTGATCTGCTTTCACTTCCTGTCTTTGTGGTATGACCTTTTGTGGTGTAGAGGTGCACTTTCTTTACTTACTGGATCTGCCCCTGGTGACATCATCTTTTGTCCCAGTCTGGGCCTAGTTAGCCCATTGGAGATTACCAGAGATCTATTGCCTTTGTCTGTCTTCTTCAGTTGTTAATCCAATTAATTTTTGATCAGTCATCAGGTTTAGGCACCACCAGATGTGGTAGATTAATTCCTGTGGGTCGGGCTATTGCTCCTCCTCAGGCTGGCTCTACTTGGAGAAGAGTGGTCTGCCTACTGTATGGGGGAATAGGTTAGCACTGGGACCTTATGGGCTGCTCCCTCATTTCCCTCCTCAAAGTCACTACCCCAAACTCTTCTTAAGCATCTCTAGTCCCCTATGCCCCTCATCCTCTGCTCAAGACCAGGGTAAGTGGGTGCCAATGTATCTTTGTGTCTGGTCCCTTTAGGAACTCTGTGTCTCTAGCTTTCTCTTTCAAGTCAGTAAAACCTGTCAACTTTTTGCTTTTCACAGCCGGGTTCTATTTTATTCTCAGGTTTGTTGCTATAGGCTGGGAAGCTCAGCTGGCTTTTTATAACCCACCCTTCTAATGCGGAACCCCCAGCTGCTGAGATGTTTATCCATCCCTTTAGCTGCTGCCTGTAGAAGCCTTGCCATCATCCCCATGTCTGTGCACTTCCTCCCAGTCAAGTTGTGATGAAGCAGACTCTTCTGTTCTGTCCATGGTTATAAGGCTTCTTTCTAGCTAGTGTTCTGTTGGATGATTTTGCCCAATTAAGTTGTAATTCCAGATTGGTCCTGGGAGGAGATTGGTGTAGCTCCATTTACTCCTCCACCATCTTGGTTCTCCTCAAATTCCTAAATCTTCAACACTAGTTTATCACCATCCCCCACCATGGTAGGGAAGAACCATGTCTTACTTAACTTTATTTCCTCAGATTCCAGCAGAGTTCCTAGCACACATTAGGTGCTCAGTAAAACTTTGATAAATAGACGAAGAGGAACTACTTCCATGAAAGACTATATTTCCCCTCATTGAGCAGCAACAAATATTTTGTTGTTCTAACATAGCTACATGGCTTGATTATAAGACAGGCTAATTTTTTCTATTGAATCCAGTGATCTGAGTGAGGAGCTTTTGCTTTCTAATTAATACCCAGAAATTAGTAGGAGCCAAACTATGCCCAAATTCCACACTGCTGATGCATTTTCTTTCAACATGACTATATTAGAAAACAGAGCCAGACATTACTATATGACCTTTCCAAAGAGAGTTTCAGGTACCATATATTGGAATAACAACAGGGGGCACAAAGATGGATAAGACACAGTTTATGTCCTTCAACAGCAGGTTTTACAACCTAAACATTAAAGTTAAAAAAGACAATAAACACAGGAAAAACGTTGTCATTGAACTAAGGGTATTGGGACCTAAGGAGAATCACACATTAGTTTAGAAGAGAACATTTTTCTCTCTTCAAGTAGAGAAAAATTTCCTTGACATGCCTCAGGGGTCTGCATCCCCCTCTCAGAGCCCAGAGCAATGTAGTTTATATCTGTGAACTGGGTTCGTCTCTCCCAAAACCTTGAAAGCTTACTACATCACCAAACAGATTTGAGCCAATCCCTGGGAATCAACTTTCTTTTCAGCAAAGTTTTCTTTCTTCTTCCTTTCTTACCTTCTTTCCTTTCCTTCCTTTCCTTCCTTCATTCCTCTCTCCCTCTCCCTCTCCCTCTCCCTCTCCCTCTCCCTCTCTCTCTCTCTCTCTTTCTCTTTCTTTAGCTGGTGACAAACCTGTCTTTGGAAACTAGATTCTTTCCTAGTTTCATCATGTCAGGAGCCCTTTGCTGTCAAGCTTTATTTCATAAACCCTTACACCATTTCAAAAATATTTTGATCTTGGATTCTATTGGCCATGGAAGAAAGGTAGAACATGGCAAAGCCATCAAAGAAGAAAAGGGGAGGAAAGCGCCAGTAAGAACACAGGGAAATTTTCTTTGCTTTGCCATCAAAACTAATAAGCAGCCTTATCCATGGTGTTCCAGATGCTCATAAAATAGCAGGACTTATAAAATAAATAATTGGATTTATGAAAGGCCTTTATCAGTCAAGTCATTATATGTGGCTGAGTCAGGGAATTACAAGCATGAAACATGAATCCGCCCCTCAAATGAAGCCATTTGTACAGAACTGGGATGAGTTTCAGAGATGAACAGATGTGATGTGGTCCTATTTAAAGAGGGCTTAATGCTAAGAGAGAAAGAGAATCATACACAGAAACATAGATCTTCAAGCTTCTGAAGACATTTGTCGCCCCCCCCCCCCATTACTGAAGTGATAAAATGCAAAGTTTTGCAGGACTCAAATCTAGTTAATTCTCCAAATATTTTAAATTCAATTACCCAAGATTTTAATGGATAAATAAAGGAGAAACAGAGAAATGTTTCCTTGGCTGATTAGAATCACAGATATATTAACCTTGAAAGGTTCTTGAACAACAGATTGTCTTTACAAATCTTTTTGTTGTTGTTCTATTACAGTTGTCACAATTTCAGGATTCTTTGGGTATAATCCCAACAGTGGAATTGCTGAATCAAAAGGCAGTTTCATTTTCAGTCTTTTAGGAAATTCCATACTGTTTTCCACAGTGACTGTTACCAGTCTGCATTCCCACCAACAGTGCACCAGGTTCCCTTTCCTCCACATCCTCACCAGTGCTTGTTGATTGTTGATTTGTTTATGATGGCCATTATGACAGGTGTGAGGTGGTATCACATTTTGTTTTTAATTTGCATCTCCCTGATGGTTAGTGATGTTGAGCATCTTTTTATACATCTATGGACCATCTATATGTCCTCCTTGGAGAAGTGTCTGTTCAGGTTTTTGCCCATTTTTTAAATTGGATTGTTTGTTTTTCTGGTATTGAGTTGCTATGAGTTCTTTGTATATTTTGGAGATCAAACCTTTGACTAGTATATTGCTGGCAAATACATTCTTCCATATGGTCAGTTCCATTATCATTTTGATGATGGTTTCTTTAGCCAAGCAGAGGCTTTTTTAGTGTGATGTAGTCCCATTTGTTTATTCTTTCCTTTATTTCCCTTGCCCTAGGAGATATAACAGCAAAAAATATTGCTGCATGGGTTATCTGAAATTTTACTGACTATGTTTTCTTCCAAGATGCTTATGGTGTCATGACTTACATTTAAGTCTTTTATCCATCTTGACTTTATTTTGGTGTATGGTGTAAGTTGGTGGTCTAGTTCCCTTTTTCTGCATGTACCTGTCCAAATCTCCCAAGACCATTTATTGAAAATGCTATTTTTACTCCATTTTATGCTCCTGCCCCCTTTGTCAAATATTAATTGACCATAGAGACCTGGGTTTATTTCTGCTCTCTCTATTTTGTTCCATTAGTCTATCTGTTCTTATGCCAGCACCAGACTGTTTTGACTACAGTAGCCTTGTAATATAGTTTGATATCAGGTATTGTGATCCTTTCTACTTTTTTCTTCTTTCTAAAGATTGCTGAGGCTATCTTGAGATAGAAGATTTGGTTCCATATAAATTTTTGTAATGTTTGTTCTAATTCTGTGAAATACATGATTGGTATTTTAATAGAGATTGATTTGAATCTATAGATTGCTTTGGGTAGTATGGACATTTTTTTTTTTCTTTCTCAATGCCTTTACTTTGAAACATGAACAGACAATCTCATAGGTATACATGAAAAAGACAGTCATGATCACAGGTAAAAGCAAAGAAAATAAACAGAGCAGCTGGTGACCCTGAACGTTTGAGCATGATCATGTTGCAAGGCTGAAAGGAATGGTAATTAGTATTCCTCTCCTTCCTCACCCTCTCCTTCAACAGAATCCACACCAACCTCCTCATAAGCCTTCTCTAGGGCAGCCATGTCTTCATGGGCCTCTGAAAACTCTCCTTCCTCCATGCCCTCACGCATGTACCAGTGCACAAAGGCACGCTTGGCATACGTCAGGTCAAACTTGTGGTCCAGGCGAGCCCAGGCCTCAGCAATAGCTGTGGTGTTGCTCAGCATGCACACAGCTCACTGTACTTTGGCCAGGTCTCCACTAGGCATCACAGCGGGAGGTTGGTAATTAATGCCAACTTTGAAGCCAATGGGGCACCAGTCCACAAACTGGATGCTGCGCTTGGTCTTGATGGTGGCAATGGCAGCGTTGACATCTTTAGGAACCACATCACCATGGTACAACAGGCAGCAAGCCATGTATTTATCATGGCAACAGTCACATTTCACGATCTGGTTTGCTGGCTCAAAGCATGCATTGGTGATCTCTGCTACAGAAAGCTGTTCATGGTAGGTTTTCTCAGCAGAGATGACAGGGGCATATGTGGCCAGAGAAGTGGATGCGGGAATAGGGCACCAGGTTGGTCTGGAATTCAGTCAGATCCACGTTCAGGGCTCCATCAAACCTGAGGGAAGCAGTGATGGAAGACACAATCTGGCTGATAAGGCGGTTAAGAATAGCGTAGGTTGGGCGCTCAATATTGAGGTTTCTATGACAGATGTCATAGATGGCTCATTGTCAACTATGAAGGCACAATCAGAATGCACCACGTTGGTGTGGGTGGTGAGGATGGAGTTGTAGGGCTCCACCACAGCTGTGGAAACCTGGGGGACTGAGTAAATGGAGAACTCCAGCTTGGATTTCTTGCCACAATCGACAGAGAGATGCTCCATCAGCAGGGAGGTGAACCCAGAACCAGTTCCGCCACCAAAGCTGTGGAAAACCAAGAAGCCCTGAAGACCTGTGCACTGGTCAGCCAGTTTCCAAATTCGGTCCAGGACAAGGTCAATGATCTCCTTGCCAATGGTGTACTGTCCATGGGCATTGTTATTGGCAGCATCTTCCTTGCCTGTGATCAGCTGCTCAGGGGGCACTAGCTGGCGGTAGATACCTGTGCGAACTTCATCAACGACTGTGGGTTCCAGGTCTACAAACACTGCCCTGGGCACATGCTTGCCAGTGCCTGTCTCACTGAAGGTGTTGAAGGAGTCATCTCCCCACCAATGGTCTTGTCACTTGGCATCTGGCCATCGGGCTGGATGCCATGTTCCAGGCAGTAGAGCTCCCAGCAGGCATTGCTGATCTGGACACCAGCCTGGCCAACATGGATGGAGATGCACTCACGCATGGCTGTGGGTTAGCAGGCGCAAGCAGTGGGAATAGGCAGCGGGTCCCGGTTACCGTCCCGGACAAGCTGAGAGTTGAGGTAAGTAACACACTCTAGTATGGACATTTTAATAACATTAATTCTTCCAATCCATGAACACAGTATATGCTTCCATTGATTTGTATCTTCCTTAATTTCTTTCTTTAGTGTTCTGTAGTTTTCTGAGTTCAGATCTTACCTCCTTGGTTAAGTTTATACCCAGGTACTTTATTTTTCTTGTTGCTATAGTAAGTGGAAAATTTCCCCTAGTTTGTGTTTCTGATATTTAATTGATGGTATTCAAAAATGTCTTCAGTTTCTAAATATTGACTTTGTATTCCAGTAATTTGCCAAATGCACTTACTAGGCTGAATAGTTTTTTGTTGGAGTCTATGTGGTTTTCTTTCTTTCTTTTTTTTTTAAAGCATATTTTATTGATTATGCTGTTACAATTGTCCCAATTACTTTTTCCTTTGCTCTCCCCCAGCCAGGACCCCCCCTTCCTTCCAGTAATAACATCCGCCTTAGTTCATGTCCATGGATCATGCATATAAATTCCCTGGCTTCACCCTTTCTGTGTTATTCTTAACTCTCCCCTGTCTATCTTGTACCCACCAATTATGCTTCCTAATCCCTGCTCCATTTCCCCATTTCTCCCCCTTCTCCTTCCCAGCTAATAATCCTCTAAAGGATCCCACATGGGGTTTTCTATGTACACTATCATGTCATATGCAAATAATGACAGTTTTACATCCCTTTTTCCAATTTAGAGGCCTTTTATTTTTTTATTTTTAATTTTCAAATATTTCATTTATTATTTTAAGAAAGAGGGGAAGAGAGAGAGGCAGAGAGGGAGAGAGACATCAATGTATGGTTGCCTTTCACCTGCCTCTAGCTGTGGATCTGGCTGGAGGACATGGCTTGCAACCTGGTTATATGCCCTGACTGGAAATTGAACCAGCAACCTTTGGGTTCACAGGCTGGTGCTTTATCCACTATGCCACCAGCCAGAGCCTATTTCTTTTATTTGATTACTGTGGCTAGAATCTCCTGTACTGTGTTGGATAAAAGTGGTGGAAGTAGACACCCTTATCTAGTTACTTATCATAAGGGGAAAGCTTTTAGTGTTTGCCCTTTGAGAATAATGTTGGCTGTATGTTTCTTGTATATGACCTTTATTATGTTGAGGTATGCTACCTCTATTTCCTCCTTGCTTAGCACTTTTATCATAAATGGGTAGTATACTTTATCAAATGATTTTTCAGCATCTCTTGATATAATTATATAATTTTTATCTTTCATTTTGTTCATGTGGTGGATTACATATTTTGATTTATGAATATTACACCATTTTTGCATCCCTGGGGTGAATCCCACTTGATTATAGTATGATATTTTTAATATATCACTGTATCTGGTTTTGCCAATATTTTGTTGGGGATTTTAGCATCTATGTTCATGAGCGATAGTGGCCTGAAGAATTTTTTCTTTGTTGTGTCTTTTTTTTTTTTGACTTAAAAAAAAATTTATTTATTTTTAGAGAGTGATAATACTGGCCTCATAGAAAGTATTTTGGAGTCTTCCCTCTTCTTAGATTTTTTGGAATAGTTTGAGAGGACAGGGGTTAACTTTTCCCTAAGAGTTTGGTAAAATTTCCCTGTGAAGCCTTCCAGTCCAGAGCTTTTGGGTGCCAGGAGTTGTTTTCTTACTGCTTTATTTCACTAGTTGTTATCAGTCTATGTAGGCTTTTTGTTTCTTTTTGATTCAGTTTTGGAAGATTATATATTTCCAGGAATTTGTCCATTTCACCCAGGTTGTCAAGTTTCTTGGCATGTAGTTGTTTGTAGTAATTTATTACAATCCTTTGTACTTCTGTAATATCAGTTGTGATTTCTCCTCTTTCCTTTCTGACTTTATTTATTTGGGTTCTCGCTCTTATTTCTTGATGAATCTGGTTAAAGATTTCATGATTTTGTTTATCTTTTCAAAGAACCAGCTCCTGGATTTATCAAATTCTTTGAATTCTTCCTTTAGCATCCATGTTATTTTATTTTGCTTTGATCTTGATTATTTCCTTCCTTCTGCTCACTCTGAACTTTGTCTGTTGTTCCTTTAGCTCTTATAGATGTAGGGTGAGGTTGTTTATTTGTAAATTTCCTATCTTTTTAAGGTAGGTATATATTGCTATGAACTTCCCTCTTAGGACTACCTTCTCTATGTCCCATAGGTTTTGAGTTGTTGTGTGTTCATTTTCATTTGTTACCAGAAACTTTTTGATTTCCTCCTTGATCTCATTGTTAACACATTCATTACTTAATTGCATGTTATTCAGTCTTCATGAATTTGAATGTTTTTGAGTTATTTTTTCTTGAGGTTGGGTTCTAGTTTCAAGGCATTGTGAACTGAGAAGATGCTTGATATGATTTCAATTTTCTTGAATTTGTTTGTGTCCTACCATGTAGTCTATCCTTGAGAAAGTTCCATATGCATTTGAAAATAGTGTATATTTTGCTTCTTTGGAGTGAAGGTTCTGTATACAGTGCGATTAAATCCATTTGATGTTGAGTGTTACTCAAAGCCACAATATCCTTGTTGTTTCTTTGCTTGGAAGTTCTATCCATTATTGACAATAGGGTGTTAAAATCCCTACTATGAGTGTGTTGCTATTGATATCCTTCTGGAAAGTTCATCAAGATTTTTTTCTTTTCTTTTTAAGATTTTATTTATTATTTTTAGAGAGTGAGGAAGGGAGAGAGGCAGAGAGGAGAGAAACATCAATATATGGTTGTCTTTCACCTGCCTCCAGCTACAGATATGACTGGAGACCTGGCTTGCAACCTGGTTATGTACCCTGTCTGGGAATCGAACAAGCGACCTTTGGGTTTGCAGGCTGGCGCCTTATCCACTGCGCCACCAACCAGGGTCAAGATTTTTCTTATATATTTGGGTGCTCCTATGTTGGGTGTACATATATTTACAAGGTTTATATCTTCTTGGTGGATTATGTCCTTAAGGATTATGTAGCGCCCTACTTTGTCTCTCTTTATGGTCTTTGTTGTGAAATCTTTTTTTGTCTGATATAAGTATTGTTCCTCCAGCTTTTTGTTTCATTTCTGTTTGCTTGGAATATTTTTCCCCATTCTTTCACTTTTAGTCTGTGTAGCGCTTTTGTTCTGAGGTGAACCTCTTGTACACATATATATACAATGTGTCATGTTTTTTTGTTATTGTTGTTTAAATCCTTTCAGCTACTCTATGTCTTTTGATCAGAGTATTTATTCTATTTAAATTTAAGGTTATTATTGATAGGTACTTATTGTTAGTTTTTCCCCTTTGTATCTGTGTTTCCCCTCTCTCTTTTTCTTCATCTTCTTAAAGCAACCCCTTTAGAATATCTTGCATTGCTCATTTTGTGAAGGTATATTCTTTTAGCCTTCTTTTGTCTGGGCAACTTCTTATTTTGCCTTATATTCTAGATGAAACTCATGCTGGGTAGAGTAGTGTTGGGTGCAGGCCTTTGTTTTTCATTGCTTGAAATATTTATTGCCATTCCCTTTTGCCTTGTAGTGTTTCTGTTGGGAAATCAGCTGACAGCCTTATCTGAGCTGTTGGGTCATTCTTTGGTAGGTCCTTCCCTCCAGCTGGCTGAGAGAGTCACTCTACCCACCATGTCTTGTATGCTGTTGTACAGGTGTTGCAAGAACAAAACCAAAGATCTCAGGAAAGAAATACCCACAAAAATGACCCATCATACTATCAATAGCAAATGAGCCAGTATTAATAATGCTATAAGGGTATAAAGAGATTGACTATTATAAGAAAGGAAAATGAGGCCCTGGCTGGTGATACAGCTCTGTAGCTGGAGGCAGGTGAAAGGCAACCATACACTGATGTCTCTTTCTCTTTCTCTGTCTCTCTCCCTTCCCCTCTGTCTAAAAATAATAAATAAAATCTTTAAAAAATAAAAGAAAGGAAAATGAATACAAGGTGACTAACTGAAAGCAAAATGATTTGAGAGGGTAGATAGAGGAAGGACCAATAATAAAAGTAGGGAACAGGGACAAGAGGATGAGTAAAGAAAGTAAAATTAACATCATAAATAAAAAAGGGAGGGAAGAAGGTGGAATGAAGAGAAAGGAAACGTATCTGTGAGGATTGTTTTCCCTTAATGCCTTCATCATTTTCATCCTGTTGCAACCCACCTCCCCTCTGTAAGCTGCCAGTCTGTTTTCTATCTATGAGTCTGTTTCAACTTTGTTTCTTTATTTTGTTTATTAGATTCTACATGTAAGTGAGATCATATGGTACTTGTCTTTCTCTGACTGGCTTATTCATTTCACATAATGCTCTTCAGGTTCATACATGTTGTTAGAAAGGGTAAATTTCTCTCTTTTTTTTATGGCCAAATAGTATTCCATTGTGTAAATGTACCACAGTTTTTTTATCCACTTATTTACTGCTGGGCACTTGGGATGCTTCCAAATATTAGCTAAAGTAAATAACATAGAAATGAACCTAAGGGTGCATATATTCTTGTGAATTAGTGTTTTGGGTTTTAAAAAACATATTTCCAGAAGTGAAATCATTGAGTCATAAAGTTCCATCTTTAATATTTTGAGATACTCCATACTACTTTGCACAGTGGTTGCACCAGTCTGCATTCCCACCAACAGTGCCTTAGGGTTCCCTTTTCTCCACGTCCTTGCCAGCACTTGTTATTTGTGAATTTATTAATGAAAGCCATTCTGACAAATGTGAGGTGATGTTTCACTGTGGTCTTAATTTTCATTTCTCTGATGGCTAGTCACATTGAGCATCTTTTCATATGTCTATTGGCCATGTTATGTCCTCTTTGGATGAAGTAGACACTTCTACTCAATAGATATCTTTTCCTTCCTTTAAAAAAAATAAACTCTTATTCATGTCCTTTGCACATTTTCTAAGATCTTTCTTTCTTATTGGTCAGCTAATGATTTTCCATCGAACAATTAGATACTTATATGCATTGCAAGTGTTTCTTTCTCCAGTTTGTGGTTTCTAACTTTCTTTTTTATATTTTATAATCTGTAGAATTTTTAATGTAATCACATGTATTAATGTTTTTTTTTTATGGCATCTGGATTTTAAGTATTCTTTCACCTTTTAATATTTTTATTAAAAATACTCTCTCATGTTGAAATACATTTTTAATATTTAAATCTCCAAGTCATTTGGAACAGATATGATGTCAAATTATACTTTTTTCTTTTCAGTTGTCCCAACTATTTATTAAGAGTCCATCTTTTCTCACTGCTTTGCAACGATCATATATTAAGTCCCCTTAAGTATTTATGGCTACTTCTGGACTATTTATGTTATGCTAGTAATTTATCTCTCTATTCATCTGCCAGCATCAAACTTTGATAATTATTATGGCTTTATGATACAGTGTCATAATTTAGAGCCCAATCTTATAATCAATATGTATTGAGCAACTGTGACTTTGGTTAAAAGAGACACAAGGGAAGTTTGGATTCCATCCCCACCCTTTTGAAGGCCTGAAAGAGGCTATGCCTGGTAAACTCTGAGTTTCTTATCTACAACTCAATAACAGACTTCATGCTGGCTATCATTGGCACTTGGAGAACACGAATAGAAGAGGTGGAGGAGTTGTGGGGAGTGGAGTTCAAGACCCAATTATTGGACTTGGAGTAATCTCAAGAGAGTACCAAAATTTTCTTCTCTATTATGAATTAAAACTTTGTACAGACTTCAAAGACATATATTCATGTGCTCTAAGCAAAAACATTTTGAAAAATTCTGAAATAAAGGCCACTATTTGACATTTCTTTCTTTGGATCGGGCAACAGTAATACCTTAAACTGGTTAATTCATCCCCAAAGTCTATGTAATGTGCCCATCCTGAGCAGCTGAGTCACCAAATCGCCTGATTTTGTCATTTGTTTAAATACACAGAAAAGCTAAACATTTTGCTCACTATTCTCAAAATAGGAGCAGATTAACAATCCTCCCCCCCCCCCGCCCCCATAACTGGCTTTGATAATGTCATATAGAAAGAGACAGCTGCTACCCTCTGGGGAACTGGGAAATAAGGCCCCCCCCTCCCCCCGCCACATTGTGCAAGATTTAATTTTGTTCTATTACTTGCCTTTTTCAAAAAGAGGTTCCTATGTCACTCCAAACATAAGGTGAAAGGTATAAGAAGGATGAATAACTTCTCAGAAGTTGTGGGGTGCAAGCTATGAGTGAGGCTAAAATGAAAGCTCTAAAGTTAAGCTCTTTCAAGAAAATCTGAAAGTGACAAATAATATAAAAGATAACAGTCATTTACCTCTAGCCCTGGAAAAAGATCCCATGGACATCTGCCAGCTTCTCCTCAAAAGAGAAGTCAAAGACTTTAGAGAGCTGAGAAATTCAGTATAATGAATGTTGAGCCTCTCTATTGGGATTATGCTTCCCCTCCACTTTTTTTGGGAGGAGCTTCCCCAAACTTCAAATTATAAGCCATTTTAGAACTAGTTCCAGCAACTAGGGGAATTTAGGTCAAAGTTGAAGTCAGTAGAGTAAATCAGCATTTCTCTTCTTAACATCCATAGGTTCAAAATAAAGTGGCTCATGCTATCATGCCAGGCCCCACATAAATAAAACCAAGATTTAATTACAGTTTTGGCTCTCCCTTAAATGAAGCATTAAAGTAGTCAATCAGGAATCACCTGATGGGCACTAATGAAGTCATTTACCTGGTGGAAATTTATAGTCCCCTAAAGGAAGTGACCTTGTGTCATGAGCGTTTATTTGTGATATAGTCTTTCCTATAAGTCAGCCAGGCAGCTTCTCAGCTAGTTGCCTACCTAGCACCAAGGAATAGACAAGGGTCACACACACTAACTATGCTATTCACTCAGATTTTATTGAATGTAGGTTCACTCAAAGTAGAACATCAACATACATTAATACCCTACTCACACTCTAACATAGACACAGAGCAATCAATGGGGGATAGTGAACCTGAGTCCCAGAGTCTCAGTCTGCAGGTCTGAGAGACAGCACAGTGGACAAGGGATTTGTCAGTGTCTTACAAGAAAGGGTCTCTGGAGCCAGGGGGATAGCAGGGCAGCACCTCGAGTTGTTGGTGCCAAGGGAGATCAGCGTGGCATGGAGCAGCACTCTGGTGTATGGAGCTCAGCTGTCTCAGCCGTGGCCTGGAACCTGCCTCAGTTACACCTTGAAAGTGGTGTACTTCGCCTTCTGGGTCTTTTTGATAAATGTCTTGGCACCCCTGATGCCAACTGTGGAATTTCCCCAGGAGCCTATGGTTGGTATGTAGCTGTTCTGCTTGACACCCCTGCTGGCAAGAGTAGAATTTCCCCAGGAGCCCATCTATGGGTGGTCCCACCAGGCAGACAGAGCTATTCTGATCACATGGGCAGATATCTTTGAAGTGTGCCCCTTTCCAAATGTGTCCAGAGTGACCTAGGGAGTTTCCCCCTTGAACCAAAGTGTCATGGCTGACTGACAGCCATTTTGTTTGACATGAGTGACTCCACTTTGTTTTATATACTTTATTCTATCTTGATCAAACCAATGCCATTTTATTGGTCCTGCTCTTCACACCTAGCTACAACCAATCGGCTTTTTGCTAGCATGATTTCCTTTTTTGCTCTCTCTAGCCTATAAACAGTCTTTCATTGTGTACAGCTCCTCCGAGTACCTCTCTGATAGACTGGATGCTGCATGATTCATGAATCTTGAACAAAGCTGCTAAAATCTTTAAAACTGACTCAGTTGAGTTTTGTTTTTTAATACTTGATATATATATAGGGTGTGCACAATCAATTGGCAATAACTTTGCCTCTCCTTATTTCATGTGCTTCTTATTAATTTTGAAAAACTATGTTTCTAAGGTTATGATTTAACCTTAGATTTAAAGTGTTACATTCTGAGAGCAACCATCATGTCGAAGGAATATGATGTTAGAGCAACCATAATTTCTGGACTGCGTGCAGGGCAAACTGCTAAGGAAATTGTGGACTTCAATAATATCCCTTTATGTAGAATTGACAACATTAAGAAGGTGTATGATGCTAATCTTGATGTTGCCATACCAACAAGGAAAATGCGTAAGGTATGCAAGGATCACACAAGTCCAGGTATTGTACACAGAACCCAGGAGATCATCAATGAAGATCCAGGATGTTTACCTAGATGTTTTGAGAGAAGTTGTACCATGGATGAAGCAAGTCACAAATAGACATCATTTTATCTTCCAAAAACATGGTGCATCAGCACATAATGCCAAAAAGGTGCAAGAATTTCTGTGTCAATGCTCCTGAATTCTGGTCAAAGGAAATCTGGCCACTTAGTTCACCAAATGCAAATCCTTTAGACTATTATGTATGGAGCATTTGTGAGAGAGAAGTGAATAAACAACCTCATTCCAATAAAGAGGCTGTTCAGCTAAGAGGGAAAACATTATGATGTCCATGGATAAAGAAAAGTTAGTTAAAGCATGTTCAAGATTCCAAAGTTGAATCAAGTCTATTATTGCAGCAAGTGGAGACTTTTTTGAACAATTAAAAAAAATAATGACTATGTTTATGTATTTACATATAAGAAGTTTATTTCAAAATATAACACTTTTGTGGTGTGTTTACTAAAATACTGCCAATTGATCACTTACACCCTTTACATGTATATAAATGTACAACAAATGCTTGCTGCCTCTTGTTGGGGTCCCTCTGGGAAGGGTTAGGGCATGGAGCCTGCACAGGCCAGGCCAAGCCTGTAAGACCTGACAAAGCTGGGTGCATATAGGCCCTGATGCTCCAAGGGGAACCCCAAGTATGAATCTATCCTTAGGAATATTTAATACATCCTTTGAAGTCTGCTCTCTATTGTTATCTAAACTCTGCAACTCTCTTTCTTTTGAATACTCTTCTGTGGTAATAATTTGTGGTGTGTATGTGCATCCCCAACCTTATATAATCAATAAAAACCTTTGAAGGTGGGCCATCGAGGCCTTTGTCAAACAGACATTGGTCAGCCTTCTCTCCCCTAGCATGAGCTGCCTGGGAAGGTTCATTCATTTGTGGCACCAGGGGAATCTCTGTGGGTCTGGAGCCTCCAATGCCTCTCACTTTAGCCTTTTATTTATTTTTTTGTTTCTTGAACTTGAAGATGGATGTTTACTCTATTAAAGTTTATATATCTTGTGGAATTGAAATATTTAACAGTGCTAAAAAAGATTGTGTCGTTGAGTAACAGGTAGATATGATAGCATATATTGTACATCTAAGTTTTCAGATGCATCATTGACTGGGGAGAAGAATAGAAGAGTTATGAAACAAATTAGAGAAAAGCAGGAAGGAGTCAAGAAAATAACTGTGGATTTTATGAACCGCTGAGCTGCTGTCTGTTAGTAAAAACTAACAAGGTAGCCCTGGCTGGTGTAGACTGTGGGTTCAATGCCGGTCACCATTGTTTTCATGCAGATTTTCCTTTGTTTCACTGAGCATAACCTTCACTTCTTCCCTTCTGTGTCTGCCATACACAGACATATCTGTCAGCTCTGTGAGCATCGTTATCACCAGTGTTTTGAACTCTGCATCTGTTAGGTTGATTATCTCCTCATTGTTTAATTCTCCCACTAGAACCTTGTTTGGTTCCCTCTTTTGGACCATACTTGTCTCCTCAACTTGACAGACTCCTGTCTTTGCCTGTTTCTTAGGTAGAGTTGTCATGTCTGTTACATTGTAAGGGGCAGAGCCTTAGGTATTAGTCAGTACTGGGCAATCCATTTCACCACTTTGTGGCACTGTATATGGGTGAGAGGCCTGAGAGGGAAAAATACTGCTTGCTCAGCACTTGCCCCTTTTCCAGGCACTTCTCCTGCTTCCCATATAGGACTGGTACCCCTCTAGCTATTGCTCTGGTAGTGGTTCCCAAAGTGGGGGAGGGGGGGTCTAAACAAATGAACTCTGCTGAGAGACTGTCAGTTTCTCCCTCCACCCCAACCCCCACTGGTTTTCACATTCAGAAGCAACAAGGCTTTATTTTCCTCCTGGTGCTGGAAGCATGAGCCATTCAGTCTGATCTGGTGTGGTGCTGGGAGTTCTCCCAAGGTGTCCCTGCTTTTTAAAAATATGTGACTGTGCTTTCCACCAGCCGACCACAGCTCCTGTCCCGCTGCAGCCACCAGACTGCATCTTCTCTGTCCTGGCTTCACCTCTCCTATCTGTCTGGATGAATATTTCTTCTTTATATCTTTGTTTGTTGGACTTCCATGCGACTCAGTTTTCTGGAATTGCTGGTTGTCTCTAGTTTTGAGGCAGATGTATTCTTTCTTAGCTGTGGAGGGAGACACAGCATATCTATCTATACCTCCATCTTAGATTTACCATGCCAAGTACTGGAAATACAGTAACAGAAAGAAGTCACTGCCTCACAGGGCTTGAATATAATAGTGGGAGAGAGAACATATAATAACTCATACCAATAAGTAGAAGTAAAATGCTAAGTCTGATAAACAACATAGAGTGAAAGTACATGGTGCTCTGAGAATATACATGAGGGGGAATTTATATCTTGTCAAGGGAACAGGGATGCTCTCTTTAAGTTGTGACCTATGGGATGAGGTCACTGTTGCTAAGACGGAGATAGTGGGTGCAAAGGGCACAGCAGGAAGCAAAGACTCAGGGGTTGAGGAACTTTACAATAAATGATAAGACAAAAAGTCATTAAATATCTAGAGTTCAGAAATTGGTCATGAATTATCCACTTTATACCTGTCATTGTCTAATTATATCTCTCAAAAATGAAATAATTAACCCAATTTCTTCAACAAATTAATGACAAAAAATAAGAAGAAATATATCAACCAAATGTAAGATGTAAAATTTCTTAGGGTCTTGATTTTTAAAAATCTAGTAGGAAATGATATTCATGAGACAACTGGGGGAAATTAGGAGTCTGACCATTAATGACAGTGAGTAATTAATTGTTTTTAGGTGTGACAATGGCACTGGGTTATATTATAAAAATGAGTCTCCATCTGCTAGAAAGCCATTCTGTAGTATTTGCAAATGGAATGAATTTGCCAGAATTTACACTAAAACAATTCAGCATAGAGAGGGAAAATAGAGAAAAATAGAGGAAAAATTGGCATATGTTGAGGATTAATAGAGCATGGTGGTGGGTACTGGGAAGGGATCTTATTTTGTTTAAAAAAATTGATACTTATCGATATATAATTAATATACCATATAATTAATCTATTTAAAGTGTACAATTCAATGTGTTTTTGAATATTCACAAAGTTGTACAATCATCATCATAATCTAATTTAGGACTCCTTCTGTTCACTCCCCACAAAACCCTTTGTCCATCCACAGTCCTTCCTTATTTTCCTCTCTGCCAAGTAACCCCATGCCCTAGTTAACCAGTAATCTACTTTGTTTCTATAGATTTATGTATTCTATACAATTCATTTGAATAGAATCATGCAAGATGTGACCTTTTGTGTCTGGCTTCTTACTTAGCATGTTTTCAAGGTTCATACATGTTGAAGCATGTATTAGTAACCCATTCTGTTATTATTTATTTAGTTAATTTTTTTTTTAACATCAACGTATGATTGCTTTTCACCTGCCTCCAGCTATGGACCTGGCTGGAGATCTGGCTTGCAACCTGGTTACATGCCCTGACTGTGAATTGAACCAGCGACTTTTGGGTTTGCAGGCCAGTGCCATTCCACTGAGCCACCAGCCAGGGCCCCATTCTGTTTTAAGTCTGAATAATTCTTTATATGTTTCTTTACTTGGTGTATATTTGGGAAAAGGTATATAAGTATCTACTCTCGTAAGAGCAATCATGGACCCTAGGAGAAATGTAATTCTGTATCTTTATTTCCTCATCATGAAAATGGAGCTAGTGTCACTGTTCTGTGGCAATGTAAGAGAATATCTTTGATATTAGGAAACACACACAGAAATGAAAAGATCACAAGGGCATTATGTGTGCAACCTATTCTCAGGTGGCACAGAAAAATGTAATTTTTTTTATGATATACGACAAATTCTTAGTGATCTCCAGATTATTCTTGGAGCTTTTCTACAAATTTGGAATTATTTCAAATAACAAAGTAAAAAAATACTCATCAAAACAGAAAAACAAAGTTTTGGCTTGAGTGAGTGATGAGAGCTGGAAAAACTTCTCTTTTGAGCTCTAAGGATACAGATGTAGGAAAAATGGAGAAAGCTGTTCAGGTTAAGTACTGTCCCTACTGAACTTCAATTTGCTCTTTCATCTAAAACCCCACCCATCTTTGTCCTGCATCAGATCCTTTGCACCCATAAGTGGGGCTCCTTCCTCAGCATAGCATGCTCTGGAACACAGCAGACCCCAGTGGTTCTCCCTGCCTTAGCCATGATCCCACGTGGCATGAGGAGCTTCCAATCTGGGGTAAGTCTCCTTTACCTTCCCAGGGCTTCTCACTCACTACCTCAGTTGCTTCTTTCCAACTGGAGAATATTCATGACCTTTATCAAAATGTCATGTTAGGAATACACTATGCTGCTTCTTACACCAGATTGCTCTCTTTCCTTGGCTTTTATGATGTTAAGCTTTGCTTTCTTTTCTTTCTTTCTTTGATTGTACCTAGTTATTTTTGGTTGATGTGTTTATTTTTAAAAATTCCGTCAGGTACCAAAGGAGGAAGAGTCTATGATTCTACTTTTTTCCTGCTACAACCTTAGCTTGGAAATCCTGGTGTAATGGCTTATAGAACTCTTAAAAATGGAAACTAAGTGGGCTACAGTTTATATAAATAAGCAGCAGAGGGTTCGGGTTCCCACTTTGCAGACCTGGTGCATACCTGCTTCTCTCTACAGAATGAAAGTGGAAAGAGACTTACGGGATTGACCATGTGGAAATAATGACAGCAGTTCTAAATCACAAGCTAAGGAACTATCTAGATGGAGATAAATCAGTATCTATTCTCAGTGGAAAAAGTCAAATAATCTGAGACACTTCCTGCTACTAACAAAGCTCTTTATCTACTTAAATGACTAATGAATTACAGACTGCCTACGAGTGGAGACCAGGCTGGACACTGCCCTGCTCTTTATCCTATAGGACGTGCCTTAATTTTCCTTTGATAGTTCCCACCTCTATAAAGTGTGATGGTGATTTTTGATTCAATTAAATGTCATGAAAGGAAATGAGATAATAGATACAAAGTGTTTTGCAGAGAATTAGGCCTCTACTCTTGGAGCTTCTTTCATGCATGAATTTGAGGATCTGATGTTTATAATCTGCAACATTAATGGTATTTATAATGCTACCTCCCATAAATAAACTTGGTGGTAAACTTTCTCAAAAAACTTTCTGTGGTGCAGACTCCTAGGTTTCTTTCCAGACTCTAGGTCATTCATGGAGTACTTAGGCACTTTAAAAAGGGTTTACTTGCCCTGGCTGGTGGCTTAGTGGATAGGCACTGGCCTGTGAACCCAAAGGTCACTGGTTCGATTCCCAGTCAGGGCACATAACCAGGCTGCAAGCCAGGTAGGTTTCCAGTTAGGTCTGTACCTGGAGGCAAGTGAAAGGCAACCATATATTGATGTTTCTCTCCCTCTCTGTCTCCCTCCCTTCACCTGTCTCTAAAAATAACTTTTTTAAAAATAGGGTTTAATTATTTCAAACCAATAGATGGCCGATGTGTTCTGCATTAACCTTTTAAGTTCCTACTGTATTTCAGGCACTCTGTAAGTTATGCTCAAATAACGTTCTTCCAATCCTAACAACAATATTATAGGAAAGATAGGAAACTAATAAAGACTTGGGAATGCTAAGGAACTTTCCCAGGGGCACATAGCTATCCAGTGGCAAATGCAGAATTCAAATTCCAATCTTCCTGCGCTGGGAGCCCAAGCTGGAGCCCTGCAGCTCACTGTTGATGACTGAGGAGTTCAATTCACGTTAAATTTCAAGTCACTATGTATGTAAAAAGTAAGAAATCCTAAATTCAGTGCAGACAATCAGAGATCTTATATACACTAGGGTCCATGACAGAAAAACAAAACCAACAGGAAAGAACAGGAAGAATTATATTCAATAATGATAGACTTCTCTAAGTATCTAAACTTCTAGGCTTGAAGGAAACTTCACTCTCACCCTATCTAGGACCACAGTAAGTAATCTGTTGATGGATTGATAAATTTGCCTGCGACTCTGTCTTGATCATATGATGACTACCCACAGTTTCTTGAGGAAGACTGTCTTTCGCTTTACCTCTCTTGGCTCATGTGACTGCTCTAAACACAGCTCCCATAAGCAGCCACAGAGACATCTCTATGACCTTTGGCCTCATCCCAAGCCAGGTAGAACAGCACCTGTCCTAGCCTGTCCTCTGGCTGGGCTCCATTCCTAGAGCCTGCCTCCTGCCTGTTAAAGGCCACAGGTGTTTACTTTGCTGCCGTAGTTGTACTGTTGCTATTTCTTTTAAATTTATTTTTATTGTTGTATTATATCCATCCTCATTTTACTCCCCTCTGACCCTTTTCCCACCCACCCACTCCCCCCCAAAGTCAATCCCACCTGTTGTCCATGGGTACTGTAGCTATTTTTGATCAAAGCCTCAGTGTTCTTTGGAGGAAATCTGCACAATATCTTTTCTGTCCATACTGTAATCATTGTAGTCAGAGGAGAATCCCACCAGCATAATTGATATATTCCAAACAAATAAATTTCTTGCTATAAAATTTTATAACACAAGAAGTATTTCTCTTATTTCTGGTCTCTATGTATACTTTGTTAGTTTTAATGTGTGTTTTGAATTTTACAGTTTGTTTTAATTACTTCCATAAAAGAAGGTGTTAGCCCTATTCAGATGGCTCAATTGCTTAGAGTCATTTCAATATGCCAGGGTTGCAGATTCAATCCTTGGTCAGAGCATATACAAGAATCAACCAATAAGTGTGTAAGTAAATGAAATAATGAATTGATTTCTCTCTCCCTTCCTCTCTCTCTCTAAAATCAATCAATAAAAAATTAAAAAGTGTTCAATAAATTATTTTCTTTTTTAAAGATTTTATTTATTTTAAGAGAGAGGGGAAAGGAGGAAGAAGAGGAAGGAGAGAAACATCAATGTATGGTTTGCCTCTGATGCACCTCCAACTGATGACCTGGTCTGCAACCCAGGCATGTGCCCCGACTGGGAATCAAACTGGTGACCCTTTGGTTTGCAGGCTGGAGCTCAATCCACTGAGCCACACCAGCCAGGGCAAATTCTTAAAAACTAATATGTTAAGGACCAAGTAGGATGAGATCTTCAAAGACTCCTAGCAGATTCTACTATTCCAAGTTTATATCTATCTTTGTACTTGCAAACATTCTTAAACAACAGAGACATCTGTAAAGTATCACCAATGAAATGATTCCTGAAAATTGAGTGAAGTGAATCTATTGAAATGTATTAGTCATTAATTGAGGGTTCAAGCTATGCATTTTCAAAATTCATTTGCTGTCTTCAAAAAGAGGGACCCAGGCAAAACTACCAAGCTGGTAATATGAGCTTGTGACAAGCTCTTCAATAAAACTTTATTATACTTACTAATAGCAATTAGCTCTGAAAAAGATGAAGTCACCACAAAGCATTTTGCCCAGCATGTTCCTTTCTGTTTTATGACAGGAAGATCTAATGTGAATAATGATACAGCTTCCATCTTCTCCAAGACTCTTCCTCCAGGGAGCCCAAAGTGCTTTGCAAATATTTTCTTACTGATTATCACAGCTCTGATGTGGTGTTTTGGAGGCATAAACAGTTCTTTGTGGCCAAGTCTATGCAAAGTCAATGGAGAGACCCAGCTCAATCCCCACTGCTTAAGTCAAAACTGGCTATTTCCTGGGTGTGATCCTGCTCCTTGTCACTTCCTCCTAAATAAGGAAGAGGCTTTGCAAATGAGGACCTCCCATTCATCAGGCAGTCTAGAGTTTTCTATACCTTTGATTTTTTCAGATCTCAAAAACATTTTTAAATGGCTGTTACTTCCTTTGGAGAGTTACCATGGTTCGGGATGTCTCTGTTGGGAAAATAATTTCCCACCAATCAACTTGCTTTCTTTGTATCTGTAACACAATGGACAATGGCAGACACTGAAGCTTTGTGCAATTATTTTTTAAAAAGAAAAAGAATTTCCCCCTTTTTTAAAGAGAAAAGAAAAGTGTTTAGAAACCCAAAAGCAAATGCTTCTTTGACTTTAGTCAGCTGAAAATATGTCCATTTTGAACTTTCAGAACAAGTTAAAAGAAAAATAGCCTAAAGCATTTAGCTTCCTGACCCAATGAGCCAGAGTCCCTGAGACTGGAACGCAGATCAGGAATGATTCCCAGGTTTGGCCTGCTTGGAGGAGAGCAGTGATGGCAACATCAGTTCTTACATCCTCTCTCGTATAGTTATAATCTGGTTTCTGACCTTCCTCAGGAAGCTGGATCAGAGTCAATGTTCAAGGAAAACACAGAGCCCTCTGTCAATTGCCATGTCCCTACACCAGGACCAGATCATTCTTTGTTGTGAAGGGCTGTTCTGGGTACTGAAGAATATTTAGTAGCATCTCTGATGTCTATTCACAGATGCCAACAGCACCCCTCCTGAGTCATGCCTATCAAAAATGTCTTAGACCTTGCCAAATGTCCCCTGGCATGCAAAATCATCCCTGGTTGAGAACCACTGACCTTTATCAATCACTCTGAAAGGTTTTAAAAATGAAATCTTTCCCAAGAGTTGGTTCTTGCAAGTGTTATCAAGAGTGCCATTGTTCCATTGGAATGAATCAGAATACCAAAGGAAACTCAAAACTCAAGATGCTACTATATCCAAAATACTTGTACATCCCATAGCAGGACTTTGCACACATATTCAAAAGATCAGCATCTTTGACTGCCTCTTTCTGAAAAACAAAAACAAAAACAAACAAACAAAAAACTGAAGAAGGCCTTTTGAGTGAAAATGCTCACTTCACTACCTAAAGCTTTACAGTTTAGGAATATTTTCTCTATTTAATTATAGGTGTCATTAAGGATTCGTTGAAATGTTACACTAGCAATCAATTTTAAGGTGAATTGCTTAGCCCTTAAAAATGCATTGGAATTATAGGATGGCTTAGTGATTAACCGAGCAAATTGATATACATTATGATTATGCTAATCTACTAACAATTACCTGCTAATGACTAAATTATAGATTTCCAGTTAAAGAATAAACTTAAGTTCCTTGCATTTTAATGTTTTTGATTGTAGGGAGTTATAAAAAATAAATAATCAATCATTAAGAGTTCTTTTATTTTTTAAATATTTGTTTATTTAAAATATTTTATATATTGTCTTCAGAAAGAGGGAAAAGGAGAGAGGCAGAGAGGGAGAAAGACATCAGTATATGGTTGCCTTTTACCTGCCTCCAGCTGAGGACTTGGCTGGAGACCTGGCTTGCAACCTGGTTATGTGCCCTGGCTGGGAATCGAACCAGTGACTTTTGGCTGGCGCCATATCCACTGTGCCACTAGCCAGGGCCTAAGAGTTCTTTTAAAGTTATTTGATTTACTTGGTCCATAAACTGTTCTGGTATCCTTAACTTGACTATTAGAAATGTTGTTTAATTAATTTACTATTTCCTTTCCTTTGAAATGTTCAGCTGTTGAAAAAGTGCAGTCCAATTGAATCGAGTATGGTACCTGCCAACAAATGTCTTTTAT
>PVIW01013705.1:0-26294 GCA_004026585.1 Noctilio leporinus | reverse complement strand
CATTGAATCTGTAGATTGCTTTGGGTAGTATGGACATTTTAATGATGTTAATTCTTCCCATCCATGAACATGATATATGCTTCCATTTATTTGTGTCTTCCTTGATTTCTTTCTTCATTGTTCTGTAGTTTTCTGAGTACAGGTCTTTTACCTCCTTAGTTAAGTTGATTCCTAGGTACTTTATTTTTCTTGTTGCTATTGTAAATGGGATTTGTTTTTTTGCTTCTATTTCTGTTGTTTCATTATTGGTATACAAAAATGCTTTTGATTTCTGGACATTGACTTTATACCCAGCTATTTTGCTAAATTTGCTTATTAAGTTGAGTAAGTTTTTGGTGGAGCCAATCGGGTTTTGTATGTCCACTATCATATCATCTGCAAATAATGACAGTTTGACTTCCTCAAAAGGCTTACTTTTAACATGTTAGGGCTGTCATGTGGTAAAGGGATTAGATTTGCCTGTGTTGTTCTAAGGAACAAAAGAAGGGCAAATGGATTTAAGTGGAGGAAGACAGATTTAGAACCAAAATGGAGAAGAACCTTCCAGTATCACTTCAATAATAACAGTACAATAGCAACAATAACAGGAAGGACTACTTCCATAATCATGTAGCTCTTGGCTACTGTGGATAGATGTGTAAGCAGAGGCTGGATTACTGATACTGTTGTAAAGGCAAACGAAGCAAATTGCAGACCAATAAATGTTGTGTTATGTTCCCTATTTATTTATAAAAAAAAAAAAGGTTTTATTTATTATTTCCAGATAGAGAGGAAGGGAGAGAGGCAAAGAGGGAGAGAGACATCAATGTATGGTTGCCTTTCACCTGCCTCCAGCTACGGACCTGGCTGGAGACCTGGCTTGCAACCTGGTTATGTGCCCTGGCTGGGAATCGAAACAGTGACCTTTGGGTTCACAGGCCGGCGCTTATCCACTGTGCTGCCAGCCAGGGCATGTTCCCATTTTAAAACTCATATATATATCATGTGCATATAAAAATATACCACTTATAAACATGTGCCTTGTATAATAATTTTTTTCCAGTTTTTATGAACAGATGTAATTTAAAACAACCTACAATATATATGCCTTTTTAATGAATAAAGCTCAGGAAGCTTCATTACATCTTCTGAGGTCACTATAAAAGCCAAGATTTAAATCTATCCTTTTTTGACTTAGTCTTGCCCCCTCCCCACCCCAAAAACCACAATCCTAAATTTCAGTTAGTTAAGAAGGGAATGGGAAGACAAAACATGGGGGTAGTAGGTATAGGATATTAAATTGTGAGAGATTAGGAGCTTCTGAAAATAGCAAAGAGCTAATTTAGGGGAGTATAACTGAAAAGTGGCAAAGAAGACAGTTAAGTTAGTTGGAACTGAATTGTGAGAAAGCAGGCTGCATGTGGATACAGAGTAGCCAGGGTGTGGTCATTTTGACAAGTAGCAGATCTGGAATTTAAAAAAAGACTGAGTTGTTGTCTTTCTTTCTCTTTAAATTTTAAGCCCTTTATAAAAACAAAAATGTTCCCAAACCAATATTGTGATTATTTCTATCTTTTAAGCTATTTTATTTTTTAGAAACTTCTCATCTTTTAACAGTATTTATTCTTTTGAAATGAAATTTCCTTCTATTTTTCTATAAACTAGAGGTCATATTTATTATGTGGGAATAGAAGTAGTAGTGGCTACTTGGGTTCAGAGTGGAGCCCAGCCATATTAGGGCCAGAATGACTTACTTAAGTTAGAACCTGACAGCGTAATTTTACAAGTATAGTCTTCCTCCAAGACAGAGTGAGGTGTTTTATGACCACAGGCATTATGAGTTGTAGCTATAAAATAATCAATCTTTTAAAGCAGACATACCACAATGTTTGCATTCAAATCCAAATTTCCTTTTGGAATTGTGACCTTGGGAAAATTTTCACAATATTGGCAAAAAACATATTTAAACTTTTTACTGAAAATATCCTTCAGACCCAGTTTATCTCTCACACATATAACATTATTTTAAGCTACATTTTTAGAAGTATTTTTTAATTTATTTTAGAAAGAGGGGAAGGTAAGGACAAAGCGAGGGAGAGAAACATTGATGTGCAAAAGAAATAATTGGTTGCTTCTCGCATGCCCCTAACTGGGGACTTGGCCTGCAACCCAGGGAATTGAACCAGCGACCTTTTGGCTCACAGGTCAGCACTCAATCCAGTAAGCCACAGCAGCCAGGACTAAGGTACACATTTTTATTTATTTTTATTTTTAAAGAGTTTATGTATTATTTTTAGAGAGAGGGGAAGGGAGAGAGGCAGAGAGGAGAGAGACATCAATGTATGGTTGCCTTTCACCTGCCTCCAGCTACGGATCTGGCTGGAGACCTGGCTTGCAACCTGGTTGTGTGCCATGTCTGGGAATCGAACCAGCAACCTTTGGGTTTGCAGGCTTACACCTTATCCATTCTGCCACCAACCAGGGCAGTACACATTTTTATTGAGGTAAAATGTATATGTGACATTATTTGGTTCATGTGTACAATAGTATAATTCAGCATCTCTATATACTATAAAGTGATCACCACCAAAAATCTAGATACCATCCAACACCAAAGCTCACTTCATTTTTAACCTATATTTCTTTGTTTAATCTTGCTTGATACAATTTTATTTCCCAGAGGACTGGCTGTGAATGCCTCTGGCTATCAGAATACTTAAACCCATCTTTAAAAGACAGCTGTTACCACTGAAAAGCTAAAAGAAACAATGGAGTGCTAACTCTGAAGACCATACAAGAACTACAAAGAGAGTTGGAATATGGGTAGTAGTATTAGCATGAGAGGATAGCCTTCCAAGATGATATTTTGAAGGATATATTTAAATGTCTAATTGTCAAAATGCCTATAAAATAAAAATAACCAAATCTACTTTGTATCCTTGTACAGGATACTTTCATGTTACCATGTCATTTCTGATTTGTACTCACACCTTATACTCAACACATGATCAATATCTCTGAAACAGCCACATCCAGAAGTAGGGAAGATCTATAGTTAACATGTGTGAAGGTGTAAATAAGTTACATTCAGAAGAACCATGGACATGGACAACATGTGGGATTGACTTTGTGGGGGAGTGGGTAGGTGGGGAAGAGAACAAAGAGGAGCAAAAAGGGGATGAATGTAATACAACAACAATAAAATTAAATTAAACAAAACAAAACAACGTGTTGCCCTGGCTGGCGTCACAGTGGATAAGGCACCAGCCTGCAAACCCAAAGGTTGCTGGTTCAATTCCCAAGCCAGGGCACACAATCAGATTGCAAGCCAGGTCTCCAGCCAGGTCTGTAGCTGGAGGCAGGTGAAAGGCAACCATACATTGATGTCTCTCTCCTTCTCTCCCTTCCCCTCTCTCTAAAATTGATAAATAATATCTTAAAAAAATAAGTTACATTCATATACTATGGGAAGAAGTCTAAATTGGAAAAATGTTGGGAGGATAATTTGAGAATATAAAAAATCAATGTATTTACTGTTTTATTACAATTTGAGCTCTATGTAGATATGTTCAAAAATATACACAAACGTATATGCAAATCAGTTTATTACAGTATTGTTTGTAATAAGAAAATACCGAAAAAGCCCTCCAAATGTCCATAAATAGAGAAATTGATCAATAAATTATGGTATAGCTGAAGAATAGAATAAAATACAACAATTTAAAGAATAAAATGGTTTATATATGCAGATCTGCAAAACATATCATTAAATAAGCCAAATAAAAATTATTTATGGTATTTTTCAATTTAGGAAAAACTATACACATCCATATGCATATTTATGATAAATATCTGGAAGGATACATACAAATGTGACAGCAGTTACATTTGGAGAATAAAATAAGAGGTCTATTATAAGTGAGAAAATAACTTTATTGTATGTTTTCTTGTGTGCTGAAGTGTGTTGTCATGAGAATGTATTATATAACAAAAACAATTTTAGAAGATAAAATATACAATGAAGAAATGTATTGACTAAGGTACAACTGAGGACAAGATTTGATGTTCTTTTAAAAGTAATTAATTAAACTTTTGATTCTTGCTCTTTGGGTGTATTTGAATGGGGATGCAAGGAGTGAGTGCTGGGGATTAGTGAAAACAGTGATAAATTGGAATGTGTCATAGGTTTTTATTTGAATGTGAAGAATTAAGCCTAAAAGAAAGACATTCTGCATCAAATCTTTTACATTGTCTGACCTCTGTTACTTAAAAACTGAAGAAAACAAGAAACCTTTACTTTTGGACATGACCCTTTGGGGGCTGTTTTTTGGTATGTTTGTTATTTGTTTGTTTGTTTTTTGGTTTGTTTTAAATTCATTATATTTTAGAGAGAAGGGCAGGGAGGGACGAAGAAAGGGAGAGAAGCATCAATGTATGTTGCCTTTCACCTGCCTCCAGCAGCTACAGACCTGGCTGGAGACCTGGCTTGCAACCTGGTTGTGTGCCCTGACTGGGAATCCAACCAGCGACCTTTGGGTTTCCAGGCCAGTACTTATCCACCTATTTACTGAGCCAGTAGCCAGGGCTTGTTTTTGTTTTTTAAAGTAAAGTAAGTATGCCTGGTAGATTGTTACTTAGCAATTTTTAAAAAAGATTTTATTTATTTTCAGAGAGAGGGAAAGGGAGAAAGGCAGAGACAGAGAGAGACATCTATGTGTGGTTGCCTTTCAGCTGCCTCCAGCTACAGTCCTGGCTGGAGACCTGGCTTGCAACCTGGTTATGTGCCCTGGCTGGGAAATGAACCAGCGACCTTTGGGTTCACAGGCCAGCACCTTATCCACTGTGCCATCAGCCAGGGCTTCACTTAGCAATTTTTTAAAATTTTAATTTAATTTTATTTATTATTTCCAGAGAGAGAGGAAGCTAGAGAGGCAGAGAGGGAAAAAAAACATCAATGTATGGTTGCCTTTTACGTGCCTCCAGCCACGGACCTGGCTGAAGACCTGGCTTATGTGCCCTGGCTGGGGAATCGAACTAGTGACCTTTGGGTTCACAGGCCAGCACCTTATCCACTGTGCCACCAGACAGGTCACTTAGCAACTTTTAAGGATGAGTTAGTTTCATTAAATTGCCTCCCTTTCTCAAAGCTGGTGGAATAGTGAGATAGTAAGTTTATAAGAGTTCTAAGGAGGGAAGAAGTGAACATTTTTAGAGCAGAACTTTGAAGGAATTTAGTGTTCTCTATAGATTCACTGAGGATCTTGAGGTAGGGGAAAGGGAGGGCAAGGAAGAGAGTGAGGAAGGGAAGGGGAGGATCCCAAAGACCAACTTTGACCCCATAATGAGCTTAGCTACAGTAGGTTCTGGAAAGGATGGTTCTTATGAATTATATTGACTCATATTTTGCAATAGATGAACATTTTTTTCATTTATGGAGCTATTGTTTCATAATGTGGAATTGTTTACTTTTAATTTGCTATTATTGTAACTTGTTTTTATTACTTTTTATAATACAAATTTTAAATTCTTACTGTGAATGTTTTATATGAAGTATTTCTTTTTTTTTCTAAATTTAATTTTATTGTTGTTGTATTACATCCATCCTTTTTTCACTCCCCTCTGTCCCCTTCCCCACCCACCCACCCACCCACCCCCCTACAAGGTCAATCCCACTTGTCCATGCCCATGGTTCTTCCATACTAGGTTCTTGACTAAACTGCTCCCCTTCTTTGCCTTTTCCACCCTCCTCCCTCCATCCCCCTTCCCCCTGCCCACTGAAGGTCTATTCACTGTATTCATGTATCTGGTTCTGTTTTGCTTGTTGTTTGTTTTGTTCGTTATTGTCCTGTAATGGGTGAGATCATATGGTATTTGTCTTTCACTGATTGGCTTATTTCACTAAGCATAATACTTTCTAGTGCCATCCATGTTGTTGCAAAGGTTAGGAGTTCCTTCTTTCTTTCTGCTGTGTAGTATTCCATTGTGAAAATGTACCAAAGTTTTTTGATCCAATCATCCACTGATGGGCACTTAGGCTGTTTCCAGCACTTAGCTGTTGTAAATAGTGCTGCTATGAACTTAGGGATACATAGGTTCTTATGGATTGGTGTTTCAGGGTTCTTCAGGTATAGTCCTAGTAGTGGAATTGCTGGATCAAAAGGCAACTCCATTTGTAGTTTTTTAAAGAAACCCCATACTGTTTTCCATAGTGGCTGCACCAGCCTGCATTCCTACCAACAGTGCACCAGGGTTCCCTTTTCCCCACATCCTCACCAACACTTGTTTGATTTGTTGATGATTGCCATTCTGACAGGTGTGAGGTGGTATCTTATTGTGGTTTTAATTTGCATCTCCCTGATGGCTGGGGATGTTGAGCATTCTTTGATATGCCTCTGGGCCCTTTGTATGTCTTCCTCAGTGAGTTAGTTGTCTGTTCAAGTCTTTTGCCCATTTTTTAATTGGGCTGTCTGTCTCCCTGGTGTTGAGTTGCATTAGTTCTTTATATATTTTGGAGATCAGACCCTTGTCTGAGGTATCTTTGGCAAATATGTTTTCCCATACAGTTGGTTCCCTTTGAATTTTGGTGTTTTCTTTAGCTGAACAGAAACTTTTCAATTTGATATAGTCCCATTTGTTTATTTGTTCTTTTATTTATTTTTTGCCCTTGTTTTTTGTTGCCCTCAATATAAACATATTTTTGCATAGGATATCCAAAAGTTTACTGCCTGTATTTTTCTCCAGGACCTTAATGGTGGCACTGCTTATGTTTAAGTTCTTTATCCATCTTGAGTTTATTCTGGTGTATATATATATGAAGTATTTCTAAATGTAAAACCCCCTTGGGGTGGCTAGGTCTAGCCCATTTTATAGATGAGAAAACTGAAGCTCAGAGAGGTTAAGTAAGGAGTAAACAGAAAGGTCAAGACTTGAGTTTTTCCCCCTACATAACTGGAGGCATAAGACAATTGACCAGATTCTAAAGGCATTTAGCTTGACTTGTAAGGTACAGAACATGAAACCGGGGGAGCCTCACAGACTCCAGAGGTGAACTGCTATGTTTGAGGGCTGGGAAGACTAAATGGTTACAGCTGCTGGACTGAGCCCAGAGGTACTATGGAAAGGGAAAAGGGGAGCCTGAGAAACTTCTGGAAGTTTTTGGTGTTACAGCACCTTTACCTATGGGGAGATGGGCGGTGACCACTTCAGAGTGTGTAAAGTATGGCTGGTACTTTCACTGTTTCTTTTCCTTATTCTTCATTCCCCTTTTCATTATTATTTTACCTATGTTAGATACTGAACATTTCTTGTTGCTTAGTAAGGCTAACTCTAAATCCTGAGATTTCATTTGTAGATACAATTCCTAGAGACTTTGATAAGATTTTCAAAGTGTTCCTTGGGATTTCCATCATATTCCTTGCCCTTATTACTTTACAATCTGATTTGAAATTGCTGCCTCTCTAGGAGCTTCACAAGAGAGACAGAACTCAGTGTACATGGAAAAGAACAATCTTTAGGTAACAAATGGCTTCCCTGTCTAGTTTCTAGCTCAGAGAAGCAAAAAGTTTCCAATTTTCATATATATCATATTTGGATCAAGTTGATTTTAAAAGCAGATGATTTTTCTCTTTTATCTCTAATAAAAAATTGATGCTTGGAGCAATGTGTGTTTACTGGTAACAAATTCCACCAATGGGTGTGGTGAAAAGAAGACTGTGCAGCTTCTGCAATTGTCTACAGCATTTCCTCTCTTGTCTCTGAGGTTTATGTTTTTCAGGCAAGGGCAGTTTCAGGTCCAGATATATATCTGAGTTTTCTTACTCCAAGGATGAGGAGGTGGGGATGGAAGTGGTAGTGATGGCTGTGGAGCTACCTGGCAGGGATTCCTTTGTCTGTCTTTGAAAAGAAAGTAAAATGGGGTAACCAGCCTTATCAGTTAATAAATGATTTATTTGTTTGTGGGAGGTGAGGAAAAGATAAATGAATAGCTTTTGGGGAAAGAACTTGTGAGGTTATAAGGGGAGGAGAAGGAAATAAAGAGTTAAGTATTGTGAAAGATTTATGAGACAGGTAAGTGCAAAGACAGATAATTTGCTTTTACAATTTGCCCTGGAGACACTAAAATAATCTTTTCCTATTAAATCAATAAACTCCTAGTGTCAGTTCTGCTTTGGGAGCACCAATGATTATATTGAGCCCCTAAATAAAGATAGCCAACTTACATAAGCATTCTAAATTTCACCTTGTGGTGAGAGGCCTGAAAATTATAATAGCAAGAATCCAAACTTGCAGAGTATGCCTAAGAGGTGGTGTCTTCAAATAGGATTATAGCTGTTTCAGGCATGCTTCTCTGTAAAGGTTGTATCGTATTATACCAGTTTACCTGATTTTTCTTAACAAAACTGTAAACTACCTTTGAGAAAAAATCTAAACAATGGGGAAAAATATACATTTACCTGCATATTTCATTTACTTATAGTAAAGCCAACACACACCACAGAGTGGTTTAACGAGCAGCAGCTTGTGGTCTATTCCAGCTCATTAGGGTTCTGATAAATGTGATCCGGAGATGCTGGGTATGGGATGTTGCAATGGTATATTTATTTCTTCCTGTCCTCTGGGCTTTGACTCACCTGCTTATTTGTGTCAGTGTTGGACTGTTGGGTCACATCCTACACTGTCCAAGTTTTATGGGTCACTTTCTTGAATCAATGCTGATTTTTCCACTTAAGAGAATTCTGTGTCCTTTGACAACTGTTCAAAATGGGGCATCTCAAATGCAGACTCCAGCTGTATTTGCATGTATTGCGCAGGCTATTTCTTTTCTTACCTCTGAATTCTCCAGACATGCTGGAGGTGAGTTGCAAATGGTCTTGAACAGGGTTCCCACTGAGGGAACAAATTGTCCCTTGGTGGGCTGCGATGGGAAGGGCTTTAGAGACATCTGTGGCTTTTGATGAAAACAACAACAACAATGACAACAAAACCAAAATGGTTTCTTGCTGAGCCACCCAATTCTTAAATACCTTAGACTTTTCATGAGTACCTTGTTGTCTCCAGGACTGCCCAGTGATACTGAATAGTGCCCTCTTGCTATTTTAAGATTTTGCTGTTTTTTAAAAACCATAAAAATACTTCATCTCTTTCGTTCTCTCTTACACACACACACACACACACACACACACACAATAATATGTCAATTATAAACGTCAATAATAAATGTCAATGCCAGGAGTATGAAAAGTAAAATTTTGAATTTTAACTGAGAAAACTCAACATTATTGATAAAAACCTAGTATAAAATATTTAAAAGTAGAGATTCATAAATGAAATAGATTCTTGAATAGTTACTGAATGCCAGAAACATTTTACCAGCATTTTCTCACTTTTTAACAGCTTTTAAAGAAAGATATGTCTTATTTTAGAGATGAGGCAACTGAGGTTCTGAAATGTGAAATGACTTGCCAAGGCCACTGGAGGTGCAGGGCCAGGCCAGGGACCTGCTGTGTCTGACAACTCACATCTCACACTTCTTATGTCTGTGATAGATTTGAGCTAATTTGAAGCTGCTTATTACATTTAATTCATAATCCTGCTTTCATCATAGTAAAAGTAACAATAATTGCACAACATGACTATTTTCTATGGCCTCTGGCCAAGGCTATTTGATTCAGAATTAAAACCTCATATTTGCATAGTGTTTTTACTTTGTCAAAACTTTATATCTGAGGAAAACCAGACTAATATTTCTCTGTTTAGTACAGTGGTGTATCAAACTCAGTTTTATATATGTCAGTTCTATACCTATAATTCCCTATGTTTTAAAAAGAAGAAAACCTATACTTAGGTGTCTCTTTTAGAGGTAACAGTTACTTAATGAGAGAGTGGAGATAATGAATTCATATCCTTGACAGAGACTTTATTGTTCTATGTAGTACACCACACAGTGGTGGTGTCTAATCTGTCTAAAGATGGATTCTGCCTCTATCAATAGCCCTTCTATTAATAATGTTCAATGACTGAATATACTAAGCTCTTACTGTTGCTTTGGAGAACTGAAAATGCTTTCAAAGTTCTACCTAGAAGTCTTTTGAGTTTCTTAAACATGGTATATGATTAGCAACTAAAGTATCTATGACAAGAAGGAAGGAAATAAACATGCATTGAGAATCTGTTATTTGCCAGAGATATCAATAAGCACTTCACCTATAATAACTGTGTAGCTGATACTAATTCCACTTTACAAGGAACAAAAGGTCAGGAAAATCAGTAATTTCCTCCAAATGTAGATGATGGGATGGTTTAAATGTAGTCTATCCAACAATAAAGCCTTCCTCCTATCTAGTTTGTCACTACCTAGTTTGGAAATAAAATATATGGCATTTTATGTCTGGACCACCTCAACAAGAGAATTGGGTACTGTCTCTGTAAATTAAAACTGCAACATTCTTACACCTGTCAGAATGGCCATCATCAACAAATCAACAAACAATAAGTGCTGACAAGGATGTGGAGAAAAGGGAACCCTGATGCATTGCTGTTGGGAATGCAGACTGGTGCAGCCACTATGGAAGACAGTATGGAATTTCCTCAAAAAACAAAGCTAAAACTGCCTTATGACCCAGTGATTCCACTGCTAAGGTTATACCAGAGAATCCTAAAACACCAATTCAGAAGAACCTGTGCAACCCTATATTCATAGCAGCGCTATTTACAATAGCCAAGTGCTAGAAACAGCCTAAGTGCCCTTCAGTGGATGAATGGATCAAAAAACTGGCATTTACACAACAGAGTTCTATGCAGAAGAAAGAAAGAACTCCTACCATTTGCAATAACATGATGGAACTGGGGAGCATCATGCTTAATGAAATAAGCCATACAGCAAAAATTAAATACCACATGATGCCTATAGTAATCTGAGATTTGATGATAACATTCAGAGCACTGCCTCTATTTTCTGAGGTGGTCTCTCCAATCTCATGTAAATTTTTAAAGTTTTTTTTTTAATAATGGAAATATTTGAGCATATAGCATAGAAAATAATATAATAATAATAAAGAAACCTGATACTTCCACCTAGCCTTAGTAATTTCTGCCCTAACTTTATACTCTGTATAATATTGACATAAATTATGGTATGTGCCTATATTTGGTGGTGAGTAGATAATTGACTATATGCTTTTATCTTTTAGGCTGTAGTTCTTACTCCAGCCCAGGATGAAATTTTTTTTCTTCCAATACAAACTCATTTAAAAGAGCACAATAAGAGAGATAATAATAGATCAGTTATCAAAATAAGGCACAGCAGGTATACAAAAATTTCCCCTTGGAAATAAAGCAATGCCAGGAGTATGAAGACTATGAAGATTAGGAGCATTAAAATAAAGGCCATTTGAAGCCGTTCTGTTGGCACGAGTGCATATGTATTGGTTTCATTCTTGGTGGGGAAGGACTGTGAAAGGGCGCAGCCATCAGGAAAAGACCGATGGCTGACTGGAGAGACACAGCTACCTTTGCTACATGGGGTGTCTGCCTTGGGTCGTAGCTCACCTGCCCTGAGAGAAATGGGGACTAGGGGCAAGAAATATCATGATGCTGTCATTTTTCAATTGTCCACACAAATGCTTGGGAACAGAGGTGTGGGTTAAAAAAGATGAAAGATAAAAAATCATTTGTATTTGACTTTGAAAAGTATTGCTATACTTACATTTGTGTAGGGGTGTGTCTATGCTGGCAATTCCTTTTAAAGAATACGAGGAAGCTGTTCTGTCACAACCAGGCTCTGTTGGAGCTGTTTTCTTATTCTGCCAACCCTCAGTCACATACCTTTTTCTCTCTCTCTTTGTCTCTGTCTCCCTTTCTCTGGTATTGCCTTAATGACAGAGTTTCTAAAGGCCTTGGTCCTTGTATACTATAAGCACACATTTAAAATATTGACAAAGTTACAACTAAGCAAATGAGATTCTACAAGTTAAGGTGGAATTTTCAGACTTGAAGGCAATTGTCAAGTCTGTCCTCAGGTGCAATTACTGAAGATGTTAGACATCATATTCCTGAGCTATTTTCTCTGTTGACAGGGGTTCTAGCTCTATTAACATCTTCCCTCCAGCTCCACATGTTAGTAAATCTGTCTACCCTCCACTTCTCCCTTCTGTCTGCTGGCTCCTCCCACACTGGTACTAGGAAATTTTTTTTCCTGATATTGTGCTTACAATAAGTTATGGGAAATGAAAATTAGGTGTTCTTTAAGAGTATAACCAAGTACACTGTATAGTTGTCTGTACTTGTGCATCCAATGAAGGAAGGAAAAAACTTGCCTTTTTTATTTTTAAAGATTTTTATTTATTTCTTTTTAGAGGGAGGGAGAAGGGAGAGAAGCATCCATGCTTGAGAGATACATGCATCTGTTGCCTCTCCCATGCTCCCTCCCACCCCTAACTGAGGACCTGGCCTGCAACCTGGGCACATGCCTTGACTGGGAACTAAACCAATGACCTTTTGGCTTGCAGGCTGGTGCTCAAAATATTGAGCCACATCAGCCAGAGCATAACTTGTCTTTGCTTGCCTATAAATTTACAATTTGGCTCCCCTCAAATCAGTCCTTAACTTCACTTGTATAGATTTGGTTTGCAACCTGGTAAAAATCTGAGGACTTAATCTATTAAAAGAGCAAAGCACAGGACCGACAGATATAGTGCTTTTCCCATCCTGAATTACCTGGTACTTGCTTGTATTTAAAAGCTTCTGCTTCTTTGCCATGTAAGTGCATATGATTTGCTGGATCATTTGTTCTGCTTTTAGTTTAAACAGTGCAGTCACAGTGTTTATAGGGTGATGCAGAATAACACCAAAATTTTTGCCTTCACACTGAAGAGAATCGCCTGTGTTGGTGAAATGATAAATATAATGGCAACAATAACCAGTATTTATTATGTGTTTATTTTTTGCCAGCACTGTTAGAGTGCTTTACTTGCATTATCTCATTTTGTCTCCACAATATCCATACTAAGTAAATTCTGTTACAATCCTTTATAGATGAGGGCACTGAGGCTTAATGGGGTTAGCTAACCTGCCTCACAGTACAGAAAAGGCAGAGCTGAGATTTGAGCAAAGGCAGAATGACTCTGAAAGCCAAGCTATTCACACACACACACACACCTGCTGAATGTTAATCCTTGAGTGTGAGTGAAGCTGTAGTGTTAAGGTAGGGACAGACATAAACAACAACTAATGTAGCAGGAACATGGTTGTCAAGAATAAGCTTCCTGGGGAAGGTCAGTTTGAAGGAGGCAAAGAAGATGGGAAAATAGTGGTAGAGAGGAGAGGAAGAGGAGTTAGTGGGTAAGGTACATAAACTTAGTGGAAGGAAAAGGGATTCAAGGTCCAAAGAGGAAGATGGGGAGAGGAGATGACAATGGAAACAACTCTAAGCTATAAGTCACTTTAAGAGAAATGGTGGTCCATTGTTTTGCTTTTTAGTAGCAACATGCTATATGACTATAATATTCTGTTTTCAGAGACTTGCATCTTCCTGGTGTGTTAGAATTGGCATCTGACTTCCTTTTCTAATGTTATAATCTGACTTTTTTTTTTTTTCCTTTTATATTTTTCTTCTAAATATGCAAGACTCATTGAAGGAAGTGAAACCCACCTATGCTTTTGATTTTGGTGACTAATATTAATTGTCATATCTTACAAATAAAAAATTCTCTTTACAAAGTCTTGTTTGAAAGCACATTAGGTATGTATGTAAAGATAGTAACCTTGAAAGTAAGAAAGTGTCCTGTGTAGTTAGGCCTATGATATTTTATGATTTAACATGTACTTGGTGTATTTGATAAAAGAGTTTATCAGCTCTGGTTTTATAGGAGTAGATAGCTTATCTTTGTTAAAGGTACATTTAACCTTGGTGCCAGGAATACTTGATATCAAGATAAACTGTAATACTTAAAAACAATGCCTACGTAGGGAAGAATAATCTTTGCACATAGGAAATGTGGTAAATAATTGCACTTAGGGTTGAATTATATATTTTACAATACAAAAACTTGCACACTTAAAAGTCACTTTACTAAACTCTTTAAAATATTGGTTTACCTTTAAAATTTGGTATATTTTACTGAGGACAAATTATTATGCTTTTAATTGTTAAGCTTTCTGATCATATATATTTTTTTCATGTTTCATTGTAATCATATAAAACATTTTACTTCAAAGGAAAAATGTTATGAATTTATAGCACATTTAGAATTTAAAAATCTGTTTTCTGTCTTGTTGATCAAGACAGAGGAACATTGATTATGAATGAAGAACATGCTATGTTAAAAAGAAGATTAAGGATCCTGATGTTTCTCTGCCAGATAGCACAAAAACTAAGAAGACCACAGGAATTTTTCAACATTATTAACCTTTTGACAATGTGTAGGTCGTATAAAGGACAAATGAATATTTTGGAGAGACTGAGAATGCCAATTTTAGCAGACTGTCTAATCACTGTAGATAAATATTTGTGTTCCTGGGGATTATTTGATTTTTATCAAAGCAATTTGAATTGGATACATGGTAAGCATTAAGTCATTCGTAGTTATTGTCTAATTCTTTTTCCCATAGAAGTTTCTACCTACTGAAAGGGCACTAAGTCATCAGTTAGACATAGCATGTAATGATCTTTATCATATGCAGACAAAATAAAAGCCTTTTAAAGAAGCTACTTCACAAGACAACTGCATAACTTTCCTCACAGGAACTTGTTAAACAAACAATGATTATCAAAGCTAGTGGGTCAATTGCTTACACCAGTTTAACAAGAACAATTCCAAGATGTCTAGCCTGTTCCACATTCCATGTGACTAACTATGGTATCCAGAGCTTGGAAAATATTCAGGCAACTCACAATAGCTTTCTTAAATACTTTGTGAACACCAATTTTAAGGAAAGTGATAAAATCAGGTTTACAGAGGAGAATGTTTAAGGCATACACCCTGTCATGCTATAGTCTCAATTGTGTTTAGAAGTTTAAAATTGGTGTGGGTGTTAACTGTGGGAATGGGGGTGGGCTGGGTAAAGGGGGGGAAGGGGGGAAAATTGGGACAACTGTAATAGCATAAATAATAAAGTATTTAAAAGAAAAAATATGAAACCTTTCAATGGGAAAAAAATTACCCAGTGATGAAAATATTGCAGATTTAGCTCTTATCTATGTTGGAGTTGTCAAATGTATAAATCCTAAATACTGATTTGAAGATTTATTGTATGCAGTAAGACAGATGTACTAGGAGTCTGTATAAGGCTTCAACAGAGTGCTGTGAGGTGCAATAATTAGCTTTTTTAAATTGCATTTTTCCATGACTATTTAGTCCTCTTATACCTCACTACCCCAGCAATCACTGCACTGCTGTACATATCCATGAGTCCTTTTTCTTTTTTGCTCAATTCCTCCACCCCCAGTTGTCATCCTGCTCTCTATCTATGAGCCTTTCTCTATTTTGCTTGTTAGTTCAGTTTGTTTATTAGATTCCATATATGAGTGAAATGATATAGTACTTGTCTTTCTTTGACTTGCTTATTCATTTAGCATAATGTTCTTTAAGGCCATCCATGCTGTCACAAAAGGTAAAATTTTCTTCTTCTTTTTGTTTTTTTAAGATTTTATTTATTATTTTTAGAGAGAGGGGAAGGGAGAGAGGCAGAGAGGGAGAGAGACATCAATGTATGGTTGCCTTTCACCTGCCTCCAGCCACAGACCTGGCTGGAGACCTGGCTTGCAACCTGGTTATGTGCCCTGGCTGGGAATAGAACCAGCAACCTTTGGGTTCTCAGGCTGGCACCTTATCCACTGTGCCACCAAACAGTGCTCAAATGTTCTTCTTTTTTATGGCATATTAACCACTCCTTTATGTTTATACTCATACTAAAAGTGGGGAGACATGAAAGAAGGAAGATTTAAAGAGAAATAAGAATTAGGGAGGAAAGGAGTTAAATCAGACCATGAGGACTTTGGCAGGTTTGGAGTCAATTCTGTTGTTGTTAACACAGGTAGAAGCATTAGTTATAAGTCAGCACACAAAGGGTCAAGTACAGAAAAAGCCAGGAAGAAGGCCAGTTGATACTTGAGGTCCCTGGTTTTTGTACACAGAGTTTGGAATCCAGAACTTTGGAGCTAAGACAAAAACTCATGATCAGAGGTTATAATACTATGTCACTAACTCAGGCAAAGAATCTGGGTAACAGAACCAGGGACCTAGAATATCAGCACTAACAAGTGACTAAAGCAAGTACTTCTACAACTTCTTGCTTAGAGTCCAAACTTGTGAAGGGATAAGCCAAGTAGGTTAAGAGCTGATTTGAGATAATTCATTATTTTTATAGTTTCAAATTGGAAAAAAATTACTAGAAACTAAAAGTTCTGCCTAATCAGCCCCTACACTGTGAAATTTGCTAATGAAGTTTCCTAAAGCAGCTAATGAGAATATGAGACAGACCATTAGTGCCTGATCTTGTTGTTGAAGTTAGTTGTTGAGTAGCCCAGTATTAAAAATTAACTTCAGCATTTTGGTCGTGATAGTAGCCAGAGGGTTTTTTCCTTGGATGATAAAACTTTTCTGCAAAGGACAGTGAGGCATGTTGGTGAGTCACCCAGTGTGGGCAGAGCATAATGTGGGCTAGCCTGGGAGTTGCATGAATAGTTAGATGGAAGAAACACAGAAGAATCATCCTTCTTATGATTTCCTTTTTTCCACAGAGTCAGCTAAGTCATAGGGCCCCTGAGGAGGTCTTTTAATTGGTTAAAATGTCTTAGGCTATTCCTTTGAACTTTTTGGTAAATATGAACACTTGTTTATAATAATAACAAAAAATATATAGTAACAATATTTTTATTTCTCTTACAGGTTAAATCGTATCTGCCAGAAAGATCTGTTGCAGTTCTAATCCTTGAAACTTTGGAGCTAAGCTGAAAATCCAAGGTAAGAATGTGATTTTTATGTGAAAATAGGGTCCTTGCAGACACCATTAGTTAAATTAAGATGAGGTCATACTGAAGTAGGAAGGGCCCTTATTCCAATATAACTGGTGTCCTTATAAGCAGAGGAGGTTTGGACGCAGAGACATGCACAGTAGGAACATGGCCATGTCAAGACAGAATGCCACATGAAGGTGGAGGCGGAGATTGGACTGATCTCTAGGCCAAGGAGTGCTGGCCCTCACTGGAAGCTAGAAGAGAGACATGGAACAGATTCGTTCTCAGAGCCCTCAGAAGGAATCCACCTTGCCTAATCTTGATCTGAGACTTTCAGTCTCCAGAACTGTGAGACAATATATTTCTGTTGTGTTAAGCCAGCTGGTTTGTGGTAGCTGTTATTGCAGCCCTGGAAACTAAAACAGCCCCTTCCCATTCCTCTGTCTTATTCTCTTCCGCTGTTTACCCTCACACATTATTATCTATTAAAACCAAATTGCTTTTCCTACTACTTGTGATCTTTCTGCCCAGAAAATCCTCCTTCCTTTCTTTATTTGCCAGGTACCTATTTTAAAATAACTTAAAAAACTTTATTTTTGACTATGAAATATATCAAGCCTACACAGTAGACAGTATAACAGATGTTAATTCTCTTAGTATCTAGATTTATCAGATGACTTTTTTGCCACATCGGATTCAGCTCTACTCTGTTAACCTAAAAAGGAAATATTATTGATAGAATTAAAGCCTCTTTTCTTCCTACACTCTTCCACTTCCCAATTCTCCTGTCAAAGGTCATTCTTATTTATTCTTATTTATTTTTAAAGTAGTCTCCAGAACACTACAAAGGTTAACTTATTAACTCTACCTCCTATTCCCACAATATTTCATATACAACTTATGCTAAGCAATATACATTATTTTGATTTTAGTCTTTCTACAAGAAAAGAAAATTACTGGTCATTTTCAATCATTATCTGGTGCCTACTCAATGTCTAGGTTTTTGTCAAGCAATTTTAATTACATAACATCTGCACAAAAGCACAAGAGCCCAGTGCATAGTCAGGCCTAGAATTGTCCTTCTTTTTTCAGAAATTGAAACTTTATGAATTTCACTTGTGTAGTGTGGTAGGTTATACTATTTTTCCATAGTATACTGTTAGTGGACTCTATTTGGTAGAGTATATTTCCCTTTTCCCCTGATATAGGGCTTGGCTATATGACTTGTTTTGGTTAATAAAATGTGGGTAAAAGTGACAGTCCATCAGTTTCAAGCTGAAGCTTTAAGAGGTGTTTATATTTCTGCTGTCCTCTGTGCTTCTGTTAGTCACCATGAAAAAACATAATCCAAGTTGTTGTTGGTCTCAGAATAAAGAAACCTAACTAGTTTATGGTAGAGCCAGACTAGAACACATTATCTGACTACTAAATTATTCTGTTATTTATTCACACATTAAGCACAATATTTTTCATGTATTTACTATGGAAAACAGAACATAGCAACAAAAACAACAGACTATGGTCTCTGCTCTCACAAAGAGCATGTTTCTAGTGAGGGAAACAGGCAAAAATCAGTAGATATAAATCACAATATAGTGACAAACTTTTGCAATAACACAAATGTCCTTCTGAGAGAGAATAATGGATGGGGCTAAGGACAGAAGATGACAATCTTTATGGCAGCAAGGGCTCTTTGAAAAGCTTATAGTGAAACTGAACAAGCACATCTTTCTCTCCCTCAAATGGTCTCAGATAATGATTTCCCTTTTTTGTTTCCCTTTATTTATGTAGTATCAGCCCAGTTGTTAGCTTTAGGCTAACCCCTTACCCTTGGTTTGCATCCTGTGTGTTGAGAAAGCTATTGGGGTGTTTTGTAAGTTCTTAGAGAATGCCTGGAAAAGGCTTCATTTTCCCTTTTCCAAAGCAAGCAATTATACACTCACTAGAACAACAAGCTGTGAAGTCCTAGGCTCTGAATAAAATCTGATTTCTCTCAGGTGAGATGGATTCTGTGCATGAAAACCCAACAGAAAAATGTGCCGTTAGCAATACTGTAAGGACTGTGGTCAGCATTGAGCTTATAAATGCCTTTGTTTTCCATGTTTTGATTGGCCCTGCGAGAAGCCTGGAGGAGCTCACACACCCATCTGCGTCCATATTAGCGGGCTGAAAGTGCTGACACAGGTTTGCAAATCAGGGCCTGTGGCTTGCCAGGGTAAACTTGTGTAATGCACTGTACATCCCTCCTAACAACAGTGGTTCTTTTGTCACCTAAACAGAGGCTTTTAAGAACATGAGTCATTATAAAGAGCTTTAGAAAAGCAGGCAACATCTTCCAATATTGTGGCTTTATGTAGTCCCCCTGTAAAGTAGCAGAAGCTCTGGAGGCAGTGGCTTTTCATGAATAATTTATAATAGATTTAGGATCATAGAACCATAATCAAAATTGATTAGAAACAAGTCATGTTTTAAAGCATAATTTATGAATGTCAAAAGAAGCCCATTATTATGGAGAATTGAATGAAGATTAACTAAAATACTTTTTGAATGTACATAAATATATCACAAATAAGAATTCTTTCAAATCTCAAATTGGCCTGGGAATCTCTAGCTTACTGGTAAAAGCACAAATTCAAGGAAACCAGCTTCAGGATTTTATTTTCTTACCTGTTTTCTACCTGTTTGTTTGTAAATATATATAAACCAGCTATATATATAATTAAATAATTAAGTTTTAATATACACCAGTTTTAAAAATTATATAAAATTTTATATAATTTGTAGTTTAACAGACATAGAATAGTATTGTGTCTTTTGACACTTTAATTTTTATTTATTTATTTATTTGAGAAGTACTTATAATTTCTCATTGTTATTTAAGCACTTTTATTTCCTTGTTTCTCAATTGCCTTTTATGCTTTGTGGCCATTTTGAAACAGAGTTTTCTTTAAAAAGTAAATTTGTAAGCGTGCCATATCAATTCAGAATATCAACACTTACTGTTTTTACTTTGAATACAAGGTGTGGCAAAAGGAGGTTGTTCATATGGAAAATAGTACAATAATGAATAAATAATATATAAGAGTAAACTTTGTGTTTTGTGTACTTACAAGTTTATATTTTATTTGGCTTTTTTAGTTTTTGCCTAATATCCTTTTTCTCTTCCAGGATCGTATCCAGAATAACACATTACATTGTCATATTTCTTTGGCTCTTCTTGGCTGTGGCAGTTTCTCATACCATCCTTGATTTTTATGACTTGACCATTTTAAGGAATACTGATATTTTGTTGCATGCCCCACTATTCAAATTGGCTTGGTGTTTTTTGTTTTTACATGGTTAAACTGAAGTTCTGAGTATTTGGGAGGAAACTCATAGAGGTGAAACGCCATTTCATTACATCATGAAATTATATGAGCATGACACAGCACTCCTGATGTTAACTTTGATTACCTGGCTGGGGTAGTGTTTGTCAAGTTTCACTTTAAAAAAATACTGTACTATTTGGAAAGAAGTCATCATGCACAGTCCACATTTAAGAAATGGGAAAAAACAAAGTCAAATTCATAGAAATAGAGAGTAGAAAAGTGATTTCTAAAGGCTGGAAGTTAGGGAAATAAGGAGAGCTTGGTAAAAGGTTACAAACTTTCAGCTATAAGATGGATAAGGTCAGAAGCTCTAGTATAGAACATGGTGACTATAACTGGCAATACTGTGTAGTACAATCAAAATTTGCTAAGAGACTAGAACTCAAATATTCTCACCAATAACAGAAAAGAATAAATATGTGAGATGATAGATGTGTTATTAATTAGGCAGGAGGAATCATTTCATAATGTATAATGTATACATATGCCAAATCACCATGATGTACACTTTAAATATTTTATAATTTGACATGTAAATGATACCTCAATAAAGCGAAAATTAAAAAAAAAATCAAAGCATCTCAGTAGATTAAAAAAATGAAAAGGGCTGGACCTTTATACTCTTCTTCTTTGAGCATGAAAATATATTATTTGGAACTCTGCATGGGATATTTTATCTATTTATTTATATAGTCAATCATTTATTTATGTTTATAACAGTATATACTCATGGATATTTATCTTATACTTTTATTTTGCTGCTCAGATTATTCCAGATTTGGCTATGGAGAGCTCTTGCAGCCTGGTTCCTGTATCTCCTTGATATACCCCTGTCAATAAAGGTTTTTTTTGTTAAAGAACTTTCTTAATTTCTGGCACTACGTGATTTTCAAGGTTTATCTTGCATGTCTCCTGCCTCATTCCTAGACTCAGATGTTTCTTTAAGGAGCCCTGATTCCTTTAATTTGTTTCTTTTTATTAGAAACCAAGATCTGGTCATTAGGCATATACTTAGTTGCTTCTTAGCTAAGAGAACAAGGTACTACATGGGTATGCTAAGCCATATATATATATATATATATATATGTATATGTATATATATATATGTGTGTGTGTGTGTGTGTGCGTATATATATATATATATATATATATATATATATACACATTATATAATCTCAGTATGTTACAGCTTGCTTTAAAAGCAACCTAAACATGAGTTCATACCAATGTTTCCAACTCTAATTCATTACCACTTGCTTTTGGATTCCTGACTCACATCCTCTTAGCCTTGTTGCTGATTTTAGTGCATGTGCAGCAGGCAATTTGGCTTACCTCATGCTGACATCTTTTCTCAAGCACTGGATATTTTGCACTTTTGCCCTCGGGGTTTTCCTATGTCACTGTTGCCTTTGGGAAGCTCTTTGTTCAAGTGGGAGTGCTCAGCCTGGAAGTACATAAGAATTTTTATACCTCAGAGTAAATCATAACTAATGTGGGATATGAGCTAAAAATAAAAATCATCAATCCTCAGGTAAATGATTCCAAAAAGCATTTTACATTTTCTTTAGAGGATATTCCAGGCAGGATTGAATGCCAATTGCCTATGAGAGAGATTTTAATAATGCATCTGTGTATTTGCTTTTCCACTTTCCCCTCAATCTTCCCAGTCCCTCCCTCCTGCCACCCTTTACATGTTTTTGCCTATGAGGCCTATTTTTGGGAAAACTCTAGCACAAAAAAAAATAAATAAATAAAAGGTCCTTAAATTCGAGTAAATTTCTATCTTCTATTCTCTACCCTATTTCATGCTGTTTTTCCTTGCTACTCCCCTGATATAAGCCATCTCAAAAGGAAAGTGGTAAATTCTGCATGCAGGAGTTTCTGTGGGAAGCTCTGATGCAAGAAGGCCAGCTCAGACTAGGGTGTTCTGATCAGTTTCTTAAGTCAACTATTCCTGTAACTGAATTTTTTTTAAAAAAAATTTTACTTATTATTTCCAGAGAGAGGGGAGGGAGAGAGGCAGAGAGGAAGAGAAGAATCAATGTATGGTTGCCTTTCAACTGCCTCCAGCCACAGACCTGGCTGGAGACCTGGTTTGCAACCTGGTTATGTGCCCTGGCTGGGGAATCGAACCAGCGACCTTTGGGTTCGCAAGCCGGCGCCTTATCCACTGTGCTACCAGCCAGGGCTGTAACTGAATTTTAAACAATGAATAACCTATGAATAACCTGGACAAGAAAGGGGAAACATTTCTGAAATACAAAGTTACAAATTCAAAGGCAGAGAAGTATGAGTAAATGTATGTTTAGGGAAATGCAAATTTTTATATAACTTGCAAGAAGTGCATTATGTATGAGTGGAAAAATATGAGAGTTATATGAGAGTTATTGCTCCCCCCGCTCTTTTTTTTTTTTTTTTTTTTTGCTATTTCTTATCCTCCTGAAGGCACATTATCTTCTCTTTAGTACCCACGTGACTATCTTAGTCTGAAATCCCATCAACTCTCTGTGGACTTCTGAAATACAGTAGTGCCCTCTTATCTGCAGCTTTGCTTTCTGCTATTTCACTTACCTGCAGTAAACCACAGTCCAAAAATACTAAATGGAAAATTCCAGAAAGAAACAATTTATCAGTTTTAAATTGCACACTGTCCTGTTCTGAGTAATGCTAAGAAATCTCATGAGGTCTTGCTCCATTCCGCTCACCACCTGCATCATCACCTTGTCCTGTGTACTCATGCTGTAGACATGCCCAACCCTTGAGTTGCATAGTAGTCATCTGTCTTATTATATGGACTGTTCTGCTATCACAGTATTTGTGCTTAAGTAACCCTTCTTCTCACTAAAAGTGGTTCAAAAGCGTAAGAATAGTGATGTTGGCAACTCAGATATACTAAAGAGAAGTTGTAAAGTGCTTTCTTTAAGCGAAGAAGTGACGAGAATACAATAAAATATTTTGAGAGTGAGAGACCCCATTCACTTTTTATTAGAGTATATATTTATAAATGCTCCATTTTATTTATTATAAGTTATTGTTAATTTCTTACTGTGCCTAATTTATAAATTCAAGTTTATCATAGGTATACGTGTACAGAAAAAACAGTGTATATAGGGTTTGGTGCTGTCTATGGTTTTAGGCATCTACTGAGGGTGTTGGGACTTATCCCATTCACATAAGTGGGGGCTATGGCCTTCTTACTTCTGTTTTTATGCTCTTAAACTTTAGCCTTCACAGTGATGCCTAAATGATCTTTGGAACACATAAACAAAATGTCATTAGTTCCCAGAATTTAATCATTCTGTAGCTTCCCACTGTGCTAAAGTAGAGCCCAAATTCCTTGCTCTGATTTCCTTGCCTTTTACAACAGAGCACAACCTACTAATCTGATCTCATTTTTTTACATTTGTTTCTTCCTAACATGCTTTGGAAATATCTGGCCCTTTTCCCAGTTCTCAAACACTCCAAGAGCCCTACCTCAGGGCCTTTACATTTGATATTCCCTCTGCCTAGAACATTCTCCAAATCTTTATAGTTGGCCCCTTTTTACCTTTAAGTTCTTAGCAAAAATATCATCTCCTCAGAGTCAAGTCACTATTATCTCCTCAGTCATATCCTTGCTCTAAATTGTTCAGAGCACTTGTGATCATCAGAAATGATCTTATTTTTGTTTCTTATCTCCCTGCTTTGACATGCTTTTCAAAGCAGGAACATGCTCTACGTAGAATTTCATCCCATTCTGTGTCCTGAGAGCCTGACTTCTTAGAGCTGTGTCAGCTGGGCTCTCCTGCCCTGTGGCTTCTGCTTGTGTTTAAGCGAGATCAGAGACTGGAAGGGAAGGTTTGGTGGTAGCTGCGTTTTTCTCCCAAAGGCCATGCATGGCTCCTTTCATCGGAGAGTCATCTCCTGCAGCTCTTGGTCTTCCATAACTGTCTTCTCTCCCTGATGATTTAGGTCTGTGGGTAATAAACTTGTGCAATTTGGCTTCTCTTTTTGCTCTTGCTAACCATTTGTTGCTAGCCTCAGGATGCTTCAGCCTCTCCTATGGCCATCCACATTCTTTATTAGATGCTTCACTAAACTCTTTTTAATTACTGGATCTGTTTCAAGTATGTCATTTCATTCTTTCTAGGACCTTGAATTTTGTGTTCCAAAGTACAGTATTGCCAGTACCTTGCACAGAGCCAGGTACAGATAGTACACAACATGTCTTTGTTAAATGGATGAAAAATTGGACACTTGAACTCTTCAATCAGAATCTATTAAGCTGCGAGTTTCTTTAATATTTTAATGTCAGAGTTCTATTTTTAAAACTAAACCTTTTGAGAGCATCGTCTATGCATTCTACTTTTTAATTTAAGCCTCAAATATAGTGAGAATGGGCATAGAATTTTTTTTTCATTGGAAAGAAATATATATTTAAAATAGTTGCTGTTTTCTGGAATCTAAATCATGTAATACACCTAAACAACATCTATTATATAGGTGAGGAAACTGAAGGTCACATCTTAAGACTGATTTGTTTAAGGTAATTATTGTACTGGAACTAGTTTTTCCTTTCAGATCTTTACTCTCTTAATTCTAGGTTACTTCATAAATTGCTATGTGAATCCTCAAGTAACACTTATTCCAGAGTCAGCTTACCTTATTAACCATGTTCTTATTCAGTTGCACAAACTTGCTATTTCATTCTGGTAATCAATCTCTTTTCTTATAATTCAGAAAAGATATGGGAAGCAGCTGCTACAGAACCCAGTCTTTTACCAAACATCTTTCCTCAGCATCCTAGTTAACCTCTGACTAGCCCTGGGCATTCTGTCATTAGGGTCTCTGGCCTTTTATTAGGTGGAGGAAGCAGTGGCAATTTATTCAGAGCTCCTGCTCCTCCTGATTATCTGGCAGGTGATACCTCACTCCTTCAGGTGTGCAGGTGGCTCCACTTCTGCAGAGTCAGTCCTCCCTGAGGTCCAACTCTCTCGATCAACGCTTGAAGTCTGAACAGTATAGGCTGATGCAGGAGTCACCTATATAGGCCCTATTCCATTCTAAGTAATTGGCTATGTATCTAGTTTGGGCTGCTTGTGGGCAAGAATTATATGCTAAATTCTTTGAATTCTTAGAACCTAGGATTGCTTGAACACTTAGTAATCAATCATTTAATTCTATTGAATAAGAAGAAAATTCTTCAAATTTTGCACTTTATGCCAGCATTGTCAAAGTTATAATGATAAACTAGTTCATTCCAGGCATGCTCTGGTTGTGAAACTGAAGAAATTAAAACATTTGAGAGATGCGTTCGTTAGAGTACTCCTTTCTGCCGGTGGACGCCGCTGAGTAAGCATCGTTTAAGTCTCCCCTTTTGCAGTCATGTCTAAGTCAGAGTCGCCCAAAGAGCTGGAACAGCTACAGAAGCTCTTTATCGGAGGTTTGAGCTTTGAAACAACAGATGAGAGCCTGTGGAGCCATTTTGAGCAATGGGGAACCCTCACAGACTCTGTGATGATAAGAGTTCCAAACACCAAGTGCTCCAGAGGCTTTGGGTTTGTCACATATGCCACTGTGGAGGAGGTAGATGCAGCCATGAATGTAAGGCCACACAAGGTGGACGGAATAGTCGTGGAACCAAAGAGGGCTGTCTCAAGAGAAAATTCTCAAAGACCTGGTGCCCACTTAACTGTGAAGAAGAGTTCTGTCAGTGGTATTAAAGAAGATACTGAAGAACATCACTTAAGAGGTTATTTTGAACAGTATGGGAAAATTGAAGTGATTGAAATCATCAGTGACTGAGGCAGTGGCAAAAAGAGATGTTTCCTTTTGTCACTATTTTTATTTTTAATTTTATTTTTGTTGTATTACATCCATCGCCTTTTTGCTCCCCTCTGTCCCCCTCCCCACCCACCCATTCCCCCCAAAGTCAATCCCACCTGTTGTCCATGTCCATGGTTCCTTTATACTACGTTCTTGTCTAAGCTGCTCCCCTTTCTTGCCTCTGCCTC
>PVIW01013704.1:0-26300 GCA_004026585.1 Noctilio leporinus | reverse complement strand
CCCAAAGAATCCTGAAACACCAATTCATAAGAACCTATGCACACCTATGTTCATAGCGGCACTATTTACAATAGCCAAGTGCTAGAAACAGCCTAAGTGCCCATCAGTGGATGATTGGATCAAAAAACTTTGGTACATTTACACAATGGAATTCTATATAGCAGAAAGAAAGAAGGAACTTGTACCCTTTGCAACAACAACATGGATGGAACTGGAGAGTATTATGCTTAGTGAAATAAGCCAGTCAGTGAAGGACAAATATCATATGATCTCACCCATTATGGGACAATAATGAGCAAAACTAACAACAAGCAAAACAGAACCAAGTATATGAATACAAGGAATAGGCCTTCAGTGGTCATGGGGAATGGGGTTTGGGGGAGGGGGGAGGTAGAGGCAAAAAAAGGGAGCAGCTTAGACAAGAACCTAGTATAAAGGAACCATGGACATGGACAACAGGTGGGATTGACTTTGTGGGGAATGGGTGGGTGGGGAGGGGGACAGAGGGGAGCAAAAAGAGGATGGATGTAATACAACAACAATAAAATTAAAAAAAAAAAAAAAGAAGATATCAGTATGAACAGGTGATAGTTAAATATCTAGCTCACTGATTATAAGTGCTATTTTAGAAGTCTCACTTCTGCACATTCCATATGGCATTACCAGTATTCAAGCTTTTTCATAAACTACATATATGTGGCTACAAGAAGGCAACAGTAACTTGATGTCTTGCTGTTTCATATTCAAACTTGAAATAAATGGGGATATGGAGATCTTTTATCAGTAAAAACAATTTGCTGATTCTATCATAACTATCTTGGTCAGTAAGATTCTTGATATTAACGTTTTCAGCTTACTTTAAGATACATGAAAGTTCATTAGAAGAGAGGACATAAAAGATATAAATCTTGTGTTATAGGTAATAGTAGAGATGACAGTTTGACTCCATAGCTCATTCTTTCTAAAGTATCATGTGGCTCCATCTTAATTTTTCCATACACACATTTTGTTTTGTGCTTTTAGGGGTGGGGAGGTTTTGCTTCCTTTTAATTTCTCTTTTAATTTATTGATTTTAGAGAGTCAGAGGAAGGAATAGAAAAAGAGAGAAAGAGAGACACATTGATCTGTTGTTCCAAATATTTATGCATTCATTGGTTGCTTTTTATAGGTGCCCTGACCTGGGATCAAACCCACAGCCTTGGCTTATTGGCATGACACTCTAACCAACTGACCTACCTAGCTGGGGCCTGTTTGTATGTTTTTTGTTTGTTTTTACCAGAGTGTTTCTTTCAGAAATTTGGCAAAAGTTCCAATTGGATGACCCCAGCTGGAGTTGGGCTAGGACCTATTATTCAAGCTGGGCAGGTGAAATAAAAACTATATCTGGACCCAGGGCTTCAGATCTATAAAATGATGTTGGGACCTGTGCAATTTGGCCTCATGTTAGGGACTTTACACACCATCCTCAATCATCAGAGCATTGATTCTCAAAGAGGGATAGCAACAAATCATCTAATTTCCCCAAAGGCCCCATGAGGTCAGCTGGGAGCTGAACCTTGCCTTCTGGGGGGTTGTGGGTTTCTCCCCAGTCTGCAGTCACAAAGATGTACTGCTTAACTATTTCCACCACATCTACCTCCCACCACCTACTTGACTAGTAGACTTGAACACATATAGCCAGCCAGCCTCAAAGAAAGGGAAAGAAGTCTCAATGTTCTTGGATTTTACTTTACATTATTTATTTTAAAATAAAAAATAATGTTATAATATTTATCAGATGCAAAAAAAAAATGTTATCACAGCAGCAATAAGGTAGAAGTCAATTTCTAACATATAATCAGCAACAACATGATGTAGGGATTGTGTTGATTGTAACATGATTTATTACATACAGTACAAGAAAGGAAAAAAAAAGACCAGAGCAGCATTATGACTTGCAATTCTTCTTCTGACCTTAAGAAAAATTATGCCTCTGAGATGCCATTTTTAATTTTGGTTGGCACCCATCAGATTGGAAGCACATGAATTATACATTACCATTTTTTGAGCAATGGGTGAGTATTCAGTTTCCAGTTTGCTCAAATTAGTTATCTAACATTTTGTCCTTTTCTACTAATATCTCTAGTCTCCTAGTTTGTATTTGTATCTGCTAAAAAAACAAATAAACAAACAAACAAACAATAACAGAAAAAGGGGGAAACTAAAATTGCATTTTCATCTATCAACCCCAGAACAGAATGATCTTTTCCATGTTCTCACTTTTTCCTCTTTTTAGCAATTTAACTTTGTCATTTTTTTAAAAACTGTGGGATTCTCAACATTTAGATCTATAGTAAATAACAGCTTCTCCATTTTGCCAACACTTCTTCCATAAGAGGCTAGTATATTTATATTAATATGTGAGACCAACAAAGAAAAGTATCAAGTTTGAGCTGAAGGTCCAAAGAGTCTTGTTCAGTAAATTGACTCTCTCACTAACAGTCACTGTGTAATGCAGATTTATCTAGGAAAGCTCTATGCTTATGTCCGTGGATGCTAGAAATCTGAAACTGATCTCTTAGCCAGTTCCTGGTGAGGATAAACTACATTAGTTAGTGATTTGTAATATGATGTTAAAAGTCCTAACTGCCCTGGAGGCACTTGGTGCAAGCTTATCTACATTGTTTAGACATGTTCATATTGATGTTTTAAACCTGTTTTAACTTATCACACATCCTGTCTTTACTTGCATGAATTGTTGATTATGAAAGACTCTACTCTTAAACTTCTGGCTGGGCTCCCTTCAAATAAAGATGCTTTGTTCCTGTCTTGGTGGTGCAGTCTGCAAACAAAGTGCACTCTGTGTGGCTGAGAAGGGATCCTGGCAGCTGCAACCCCTTGATAATTGGTTGCCCATCTTTTCTATCTCCTCTTGTACTATACCCTTCATTTTAAATAAAAACGAATGTGCATCTTTCTTGCACACTAGTCTTAAGGATGTATGCATCTTTCTTCAATGATCAGATCCTGTGTAATCAACGTAAGTACACTTTTTACAGGGTTCTTTAATTTTAAAAAGTTTTTTTTTTTTTTTTAAAGATTTTGTTATTTTTAGAGAAAGGAGGAGGGAGAGAGGCAGAGAGGGAGAGAGACATCAGTGCATAGTTGCCTTTCTACTGCCTCCAGCTATGGACCTAGCTGGAGACCTGGCTTGCAACCTGGTTATGTGCCCTGGCTGGGAATCAAACTATTGACCTTTGGGTAAAGGAAAGCAGTCTTTATTCTAAAGCAGTCACTTAAGCCTACCACCAGCCAGGGCCTACAGGGTTCTGCTAAAAAAAGAGAAAAAAAAAAAAGCCATAGAACTACTTTTCCAACCACTGACCTTTAAAAGAGCCACTGGTGTATAAATGCTAAAATCAAAAGATTTTACTTTCTAAGAAAAGAATGATACTGTTTAAAGACTATATTTACCTCTTACTTTGTTTCTTTTTTTTTTTTTTGCTATTTGCAACATGACAATTGTATCATAATTATTTAAACACATACATATGAATGATTTAGAATATAGATGGAAATAGTGATTATATATATCATATGTGATATATATATATAATATATGATATTATATATGTCATATATAAGGTAGTAGTTTCTGGTATCAGAATCCTAATTCTAACATTAATAATTTGTAAAATCTTAGTCATTTACTGTTGGTTATTTGCTTCAGTTTCCTCTTCTGTAAATGTAGATAATAGTAGTACAGAATTAAATCACTTCATGCATGCCTCATAGTGAGTGGTCAGTTAGTGTCAGCTATTATTGTTATTATTATTGATTCCATCACATTTACATAAGAGGAACAAACATAACATTGAAAATAATTGTAACTATTCATCATAATTTGGAGATTTTTCACACTAGGAGTAAAGGTTAGAATAGCATAACTCATGCTTTTAAATATTTGTATAGATAATTTTAAGTTTATGACCAGAATTATAATAGCACAAAAGTAAGCATGTGAATATTATTCTTTAATTGTGAACATCCTTATTCCTAGATAATGTGGAATTCTATTTGATAAAGAATGTGTGAACTCTAAAGTGTTACATAAAGGTTGGACTGTTCATTTGAGTCTAGTTACTGGTTTAAGTGCAAAGGGATGCTCTTGCACAAAAACTAGTTATCACTTACAGCAAGCACACTATTTGAGTAGAAGAACAATTCTCAACAAGTGTGCCCCAAGAATTTTTAAAACACACAATACCTGATTATTTAGTCAGGGGCATTGACCTCTGTTCCCTTAAACTGTCAAAAAAAAAAAAAAAAAAAAAAAAAAAGACAACAGCCAACACAGCAATAGCTGCCTGGGGGAATGAATCAAAATTATACCTATTTTTCTGGTCAGATCAGCAAAAAACATATACTTTTGGTGTGCCACAGAGTTTTAGTAATTAATTAATGAGTGCCACAAGATGAACAAGTTGAACATCACTGAAGTAGAATAAAGAAGTGTGACTGGTACTGAAACTACTGCAACAGGATCATCACTGAGACTGGACTGGTGCAACATCATGAAGTTTCGATTTCTTGATAAATCAATCTCCAAGGTTCAGTTCATTCACAGTGTGAGGCTACTTACCTGGTCAAAGTACATCACTTTTGTCCTCCAGTTTTCATATTGGCTTCCTGTCAGGGTCCGCATTGATTTTAAAGTTTTATTGTTGACGTTTAAAGCACTTAATGGCCTGATACCTGCTTATATTAATGATTTGCTTATTCCCACAGGGCAAGAATAAATTTTGAGATATTCTTCTGCTAGCTGGATGTCAGTCTTAAATGTCACCTTGAGATTCAGACTGCAAGGCTTTTTTATCTTTTGTTCATGTTCTTTTTCAGATCAGTTAAGACATTAGAAAATAACACGTCTTTTCGAAAGGTCAGTACAGCATCGTGAGAAAATATAGAAAGACCTTTGATTTATCAAATTAATGTATGTTTTCAAATTTTAAATAAGATTTGTAATAGACCAAATTCCCCAGAAATGTTACAATAAAATATTGCAGCAATGAAATGTGAATATTATTGATATAAGGTTCCTGTACTATGTTTAAACTTAGAAAATAAATGCTGTGCTTCCAAGTGAAAGAATATTTTACTTGTTCTCACTGTGACAGTAAAAATGGTAATTGTGTTCTTGAAGTGTTCTACAGGGAACAGGTTCTGAAGCAGAAGCCTACCATTCTTCTGGAATTGCGTAGCTTTGTTGTTTTAGTTTATAAACTAACCATATAGAAACTAACAGTGGAAACTATAGAACCCAGGTGTTAAAGTTTAGCCTGAATTGATGGGCTTTAAGTGATTAAAGCTGTTACTTGATAGGCTTAAGTGACTGCTTTTGAATAAAGATTCCTTTCCTTTACCCAAGCCTTTGCCTCTGGAATTGCCCAGAGGGTGGCGATGGGCAGCAGACCCCAACTTGCTTTTCAGTAACAAATGAAGTGCAGTTTTTTTAATCTATTCATCTATTGATGAGCATTTGGGCTCTTTCCAGCAGTTGTTTATTGTAAATAGCACTGCTGTGAACATAGAGGTGCATAAATTCTTTTGAATTGGTGTTTTGGGATTCTTATATATCCAGCAAATAAGTCACTAGGCAAAAGGTCCTACCAGTAGCATTCCCATCAACAGTGCAAGAGGGTTCCCTTTTCTCCACATCCTTATCAGCACTTGTTTGTTGATTTGCTAATGATGGCCATTCTGACAGATGTAAGGTCATCTGTTCCACCTGTTCCTACTTTGCTACATGATTTTTTTTTTTAACATAAATAGGTTCTGGGTCTTACCAAATGCTTTTTCTGAATCTATTGATATGATCATGCGATTTTTCTCCTTCATTTTGTTTATGTGGTGCATGAATATTGTGCCCTGCTTGCATCCCCAGAATGAATCCCATTTGACCAAGGTGTATGATCTTTTTAATGTACTGCTAGATGTATTGTCAATATTTTGTTGAGGGTTTTAGCATCTATGTTTATCAGAGATACTGTCCTATAATTTTCTTTATTTGCTGTGTTTTTACCTGATTTTGTTATTAGCATAATCCTGGCCTGGTAAAACGAGTTTGGGAGTCTTTCTCCTTGAATTTTTTTGAATAGTTAGAAAAGTATAAGAGTTAGTTCATGTTTGAGTGTTATGTAAAATTTGCCTGCAAAGTCATCTGGTCCAGAGCTTTTGTATACTGGGAGTTTTTTGACCAATGCTTCCATTTCATTAGTGTGTTATTGATCTATTCATGTTTTCTGCTTCTTCTTGATTCAGTTTTGGAAGATTCAGTTTTGGAACATTCTATATTTCTAGAAATTTATCCACTTTCTTGGCATATAGCTGTTCAAAGTAATATCTTACAATTCTTTGTATTTCTCTGATATCAGTTGTAGAATTTCCTCTTTCATTGTAATTTTATTTATTTGGATTCTCTCTTTTTTTTCTTGATGAGTCTGGTTAAAGATTTGTCAGTTTTGTTTATCTTCTCAAAGAATCAACTCTTGGATTCATTGATCCTTTGAATTTTTTTTCCTAGTCTCTATGGCATTTTATTCTGCTTCGATCTTGATTATTTTCTTCCTTCTACTTGGTCTGGACTTTGTTGTTGTTTCTCTAGTTCTTTTAGATGTAGGGTTAGATTGTTTCTTTTTATCTTCTTTACATAGGCCTGCATTGCTATCAACTTCCCTCTCAGGACTGCCTTTGCTGTATCCCATAAGTTTGGGGTTGTTGTGAGTTCATTTTCAAAAATTTCCAGGTACTTTAAAAAAATTTTCCTTGAGGGCCCTAAATGGTAGCACAGTGGATAAGGCACTGGCCTGTGAACCCAAAGGTTGCTGGTTCGATTCCCAGACAGGGCACACATAACGAGGCTGCAAGCCAGGTCTCCAGCCAGCTCTGTAGCTGGAGGCAGGTGAAAGGCAACCATACATTGATGTCTCTCTCCCTCTCTGCCTCTCTCCCTTCCCCTCTCTCTAAAAAAAAAAAAAAAAAAAAAAAAATTAAACAATAATAAAAAATAAAATATTTTCCTTGAGGTCATTGCTAACCTATTCATTATTTCATAACATGGTATTCAGTCTACACATATTTTACTGTTTTTGAGTTTTTTCCTTGAGGTTTGCTTCTAGTTTCAAGCCATTGTGATTTGAGAAGGTACTTAATATGGTTTCAATTTTCTTGAATTTGTTGAGGCTTGTTTTATGGTATACCATGTGGTCTATCTTTGAAAATGTTTTGTGTGCATTTGAAAAGAGTATATGCATATATTTTGCTTCTTTTGGTGATATGCTCTGTAAATAACAATTAAGTCCATTTGATCTAGTAGAGTGTTGTTCAATGCTACAATATTCTTACTGATTTTCTGTTTAGACGATCTGTTCATTATTGACAGTGAGGTATTAAAATCCCCTATAATGACTATATTGCTATGGATCTCTTTCTGAAAGTCCTCCAAGGTTTTTCTTGTATATTTAGTTGCTTCTATGTTGGATCCATTTATGTTTACAAAGGTTATATTCTCTTATTTGGACTATTCCCTTAAGTACTATGTAGTGAACTACTTTGTCTCTTGTTATGGCTTTTGCTTTGAAGTCTATTTCATCTGATATAAGTACTGCTACCCAAGTTGTTTTGTTGTTGTGGTTAATGTTTAATGTTCATTTACTTGGAATGTTTTTTTCATCTCTTCATTATCAGTCTGTATGGATCTCTTGTTCTGAAGTGGGTTTCTTGTATTTTTTATTTCTAGAACATTGATTTTTGTTAGAAGTTTTATTTAGTTAAGTTCTCCTTTCATTCATATTGTCCATGTATTTCTATAACATATATTTTCACTAATATATTTACAGTATTTGTTTTATACTTTTGCTAATTCTAACTTCTGAATCATATGTGGATCTTCTATTAACTAATTTTTCTTCCTAACTATTGGTCATATTTTTCCATTTAAATTTTATGCTAGATACAATACTGAAAATAACCATAGGGATTGCAATGAATAGCATTTTCCTTTAATGAAGGCATGTTCTTTCTGTTAGGAAGCTAGCACTTCCTTTTAATCAGGAACTGAACTGGATTGAAGCTGATGCTAAGTTGTAACTTTAGTTTCTGTCCTCTTCTGAGTTCAAATACCTTGAGCACTGTACTGTGAATGCTATGGCCCCATCCTCTTAGAAAATGATTGTAGAAACTAAGCATCAGGAGATCATCAAGTTCCTTTCTGCATTCCAGCTCAGCTTTGCTATTCAACACTGCAGTCAACACTCCCACATCCTGGTAAAAGTCCCCTGGGCAGGAATAGGTGATTTGGTGGAATCAATTAAGTCTGAATTTTGAGTTCTTAATGTTTCCAATCTGTTACCCAAGCTGAAGAGGTAAAAGGCCCACTGTTTTTTCCCACAGCAGTTGATTCCCACACTTAGGACCCCCTAACCTTGAATGTATTGCTCTAGACTTGCGAAATGCCCCCTTGTGGCCACAGACACCTGCTCACCTAGGAAAATCTTAACTGGTCTCCAAAATAGAATTCATGGGACATTTCATTTGCCCTGTTGGCTGTATCAAAATGCAAATTCCTGGGTTCAGTCCAGATCTATGGAATCAAATGTTGGTTAATTGGGGCCCTGGAATTTGCATTTTTATTAAGCTCCTCAGCTTCTTCATATGCCTCCTGAAGATGGAGATTTGACACACTTCTTTGGTTTGTTTGCCCTCCAAAGTAACATTTTAGCTTATAAGTATGAAAAACAGATGTAAGCTTGAATGAAAATGGTAGGACATTGTGCTACATATGGTAATCTGGGTCTTTAGGAACTGGGAACTTACATATATGGAATGCCTACATGCTGGATGCTTTCAACATATTATTTAATATAACCTGAACCACAATCTTATGGGGATAGGTATTATATCAGTTTATGAATGAGAGAACAGGCTCATAGATGTTAAAGTAATTTTAACAGAGTTACCCAGGTAATAACTGAAAAAAATTAAATCTAGTTTCATAAAACCTTAAACACACACTTATTCACACATTTATTTACACATTTCTTTACATATTAAATGGCTATAAGGATTAGATATAAGGGTAAACAAAGCATGCTTTATGTCTGTCCTCATAAAGTTCACAGACTATTTGAAAAGACAAATAGATAAATTGACCTATATTATAATTTATGATAAATGCTATAAGAGTACAAATAACAGGAGAGATTTCACTTAGATTTGGGACTCAAAGAGGGCATATCCAGAAAAGTGATATTTAAGCTAAGATATAAAGTAAAAAAACAAAACAAACAAACAAACAAAAACTAGCAAACTAAAGAGTAAAAGGAAACACATTCCAGGTAGAGGGAATATCATGTGAAATGTCTATGAGGCAGAAAAAGATCTTGGATTTTTAGGAATTTAAAAAAGGACAATGTGGTTAGCATAAGCAACAAAGATTGAGAAGTACAATTTGATGTTAGAATCAATGACCAAGACACTGAGCCCTTTGATGGCAAAACTGAAGATTCTTGACAATTTGTTAAATCATAGACAGAGAAATAGAAAGTCTAATTTACATTTTAAAATATCATTTTAGGTATGCTTTAGATAGGCCAGCATGGTTATGGAGTAGTTAAAGTAAGAAATGTAGATAAGACGAATTGAGAATGGCAACCAAGATACAGATATAGAGGGTAATTTAAAAATAAATTTGGATTTAGAATCATCTGAACTTCATACTGGATAAGGAGAGGACATAAGGATGAAGCTATATTAAAAATGATTTCTAATATTCTGTCTATAGCAACTGGATAAAAAGAAAATGGAGGGTCATAGGCCAAGTAAAAGAACACTATAAGGGAGCAGGTTGAAATACAGAAGGGAGAACTTGGATAAAAATATTTATATGTAGGGTTTTTGAGCACAAAGATGACACTTTAATCCATGGCCGCAAAGGAGCTCACCTAAGGAGACATGTAGAATGAGGAACAAAAAAATCCAAGAGGTGAAGCAAGAAAGAAGTGAGGAGGTGATAACAAGCAGGAAGAGCCAAAGAGTGATTGTACATAAAAACCAAGAAAAGAGAGAATTTCAAGGATGGGATGGTCCATTGTGCTTATTTCAGAGACAGCTAATGACATGGGGAATGAAAGGTTTTCTCCTTATGATCAAACCTGATGGACACTTTCAGGTCTATTCTACTTGTGAAAATCTTGGCAGTAAAAGTGTTTAAGAAATCAGAGTAAAATTTGGAGATTTGGAGTGAGGGGAGGATATTGTTAGAGATAGATAGTCATGGAGCTAGTCATATAATAATGGGAAGGGTACAAAAGATGGGAAGATTGATGACCTGGAAAATTTTTAAGAGAAAGATTAAATATTTGAGAAGATAGGAATATGTGGACAACTTGGACAGAAGGACACTTTTTCTGTTTAATAGGAGAGAATAAATGATAATGATAAAGCTAATACTATTTTTTGCTGTATACTAAACTATTTTCTGATATACATATATATGCTATTAATTATATAGTATGAATATATTAATTAAATTAACAAATTAGCCTTCATAATATCTTAGTAAATAAGACTTGTATTGTTATCACCATTTTAGAGATGGGCAAAAAAATTATAAGCAACTTGCCCAGGTCCCACAGTTAGTAAATAATGAAATGAGATTTGACTCTAAAGCCTAAGCTCAGGACTGCATACTTCCTTGAAAAAAGATGAGTCTCTTCCTGTCTGATTATTATTATTATTATTGTTTTTTAAAGATTTTACTTATTATTTTTAGAGAAAAGGGAAGGGAGAGAGGGAGAGAGATGTCAGTGTGTGGTTGCCTTTCACCTGCCCCCAGCCACAGAGCTGGCTGGAGACCTGGCTTGCAACCTGGTTACGTGCCCTGGCTGGGAATTGAACAAGAGACCTTTGGGTTTGCAGGCTGGCGCACTATCCACTCTGCCACCAGCCAGGGGTGATTATTTTTTCTGACATGATGCTTAAGGCAAACTCATCAACTGAAGGTTGCAGGGATGGTGGTGGTGAAGAGGATAAGGGGAGATGTTAAAATGTATGAAATAGTGGGGGAAAATAATGGGAAAGCACACATATAAGTAGCATGGTGGTGGTGAGTACTCATTTGAGTTTTGTGTGAACAAATTTGTAGCTACATCGGTCTGCTTGGGTTTGTAGTTGAATCCCTTCTATAATTTGATATATGAATCTATGTGAAAGAAAGCAGGTAATTGAGTCCCTTCAGGGTTAGAGTATTTTGATTTTGTTTCTGTAAAGAAGTTGAGGATATCTACAAAGGTGTAGCAGATCCAGAGTGTAAGCTTAAATCTATCTATAGTTTATCCACTTCTTCTAGATTGCCACCAGGAACTACTGCCGTTAGTATGAGTAAGCAAAAAAGTAATAATGGTGCATCAAACTGTGATTGTGTAAGATTAAACCTGGAAGAAAGAAAGTACTTAAAGGGAGAGAACAAAAAACATACTAAATAACGAATACCCTATAATATAATAATATGCCCTGACTAGGGAAATATAAGATTATTCTAATTAACAATAGCATGTTCTATCTGTACTTACATTTGGTTAATATTTCAGGGCTACTAGTATTATTATGTCCCAAGCACATTGATGAGATTTCTTTTTTCCCCAAAAATATAACTTGTGAAGAAAAGTGCATTTTCCTATAATTTTGTGTTTTTGTTTAATCTTTATTTTCTTAAAACCATTTTTGTATCTAGATTATTCTTTTAATGGACACTAGCAAAGTTACAATTTCATGGAAATTAATGTTGATTAAAATAGATTTTCTATCATTTATATAGTAAAGACATGATATACAATAGCTCATAAAATTTAAACAGCAATGGTTTGTAAGTTGATTCCTTTAAGAGAAATGTGCTGTTTTAAGGTCACTATTTCATGTATGCATCATTCATTACCCATGGTGACACTATATTGCCTATTCAAAGTTATCTCAAAGCCAGAAACAAATAAAAAGCTAGGCCTAAGCTGGTGAAAAATGTGGTTTATTAGCATTTTTACAGATTCTTGCAAGTAAAGTTTCACTAAATGAATCCACATGGGAATGGTCTTGAATAGATAATCTTCTCTGCAAATCTTTCATTGTAGGAGCAAGGATTATGAATTTCACAGCCATGGACAATGTTAAATTTATTTTATTCTAATCTCAGATACAAATATTTATGTCTGAGTTTATGCAAAAACAGTTACCATTTATTACATGCAAATGTTGGTTAACGCTTACATTTTAATTACAAAGTAGAATCAGAATCAGAAATCAATATTTTGAAAAGAACCTACCTAGTAAGTACTAAAATATGCTCATATCAAAATTCATTGTGATGAAAAATGGAATCTTTATTAAAATTTCTAAGCACCTATCAAAAACAGTGGCTATCATGTATAAATTCTAAAATAAGTGGACAGTATAAGTGTTATGAAAATTAAGAACATTCTCATGTCAGTTGATTTTGACAATGACCTATCAGGTGAAGACAGGAACGCAATCATTATTAGAAGGAGAAAATCAAGGGACTCTACAACTGCCATGCAGAAAGGTCTGACGGAATCAAGTGGGGGCTTAAAGAATGGGCCCTTTCAAGAAAGCCTGGCAGGTAGAGCAGAGCAAAAACCAAAAAGTAAGGTGCCAGTAAGGCAGAATGGTATGTGATAGCTCCAGCAATGAATAAAGTTAGTACTCAGTAATTCATTTACTCAATAAAAACGCAGTACATGCCACCATGTGCCAATCTTTTAATGCTTGACAACAGTGAATTTTATGGCCACAAAGACCTTACATTCTAGTGAAAGGGAGATACAATAAATAATAAACTTAATATATAATTAACAGTTGAAAAGTAATAAATGCTCTGGGAAAATGTTTTAAAAAGATAACAGGGCAAGGCCTGAGGGATTGGAACTGTGGAATGTGGAGCAGGTTACAATTATAAGTAGATGATCAGTACAGGTGTAAAACGAGGTGATATTAAGGTAGAATTAGCTTCGTTCTTGCAAAAGCTTGAAGGAGGTGAGAGAACTGGCCATGCAGATATTTGAAGGAAGAAGAGAAGGATCTCCATGGCTCTGAAGTGGGACCATTGCTGACTCACTTGGGCCAGTGTGTCTGGGGTAAAGTGAGTCAGGGAGAGGATACCTAGACACAGGGTCACAGAGGTTCTGGCAAGTTTGACTTTCTTCTTTATACATTTCATGTCCTGTTATCTATTTTTACCTTCTCTAGTCCTAAAAGAAAGGCCAGCATGACAGGCTGCATCACTAAATAAATCTAAGAGTAAGGGGAAAGAGTAGGAGTCTGATTTTGTAGGACAGATGGCGGAAGGGCCGTGGATGAAGGTAGCATCACACAGATTTGGACTGAATCCTGCCTCTATCATTAACTAGCCACTGGACCTAAAATGTGTGACTTAACTTCCTTGAACTTTGATCTCAGTGATAAAATGGGCGTGATGACATCTTTTCTCTAAAATTAACATGAAGATCAGATAATGTGTGAAACTGTTGGGCACAGGGCTTGGCATAAAGTAGGCATTCATGACAAGCTGCCTTCTTCAGTTTTCTATTTCAGTGGCCTGGTACTAGCATCGCCGATTTGAGCTCAGAGGTGATTATCTTCTTCTAGAAATAATGTTTGGATTTGAGTACAAGAACTGTAAGTCTGGCATTCTACCAATAAAAAGACGATTGAAACAAGTCATATAGAATAAGCTAAACTCACAGAGATAATTAAAAAAATATTTTTACCATTTTCCCACTGCACATTTAAACCTGTTCCTTGGAACTATTTTTGTTTTATTTTATTTTTGGCCACTCTCCATGGAATAAAACCTAGAGAGAATTCTAGGCCTTTTCTGATCACTTTTAACACATACCTGTGTCAGGTCGGATAACTGCAATGGAAAACAGGGGGAACTGATGTTCTTGTCATCATTTTCCTGTCTATGCTGCCCCTCCCCCACTATTTGGCTGCCTCTGGGAGACAGGAAGGGTGAGTGGCAGGTAAATTCTGCTTTGACTGAAATTGTTCTGAGCTGGTATTAGTCTTCTCTGGGTTTGGCAGAGAGTTAATACTGACACTATTTCATATGGTGTAATTTTGACATCCTCCTGCTTCCCTTCAATACTAGGAATCTCCTTCTTTCAGATCCCTTAAAATAAATTACCTGTTTCAACAAGCTAATTATATTTTCTTCTGAGTTCCAAGGCACTCAGTAGTACATTCCCTGCTGATTTCTGCCAAGGTTACTTCACACCTCTACAGTGCATGGCACTCTTGGACAAAATCTAAAACAGCTCTAGTTGGCCTTGCTTGCACAAGTAACCCACTACTGTTCCTCAGGAAACAGTCATGCATCCTTTATCCCAACTAACTCTGGGACTGTAAGCAATCGAAATATGTCACTCAGCTCTCAGCAACTAGAACTCTCAAGCTTCAGATTTTTCAGATATGAGTCCAACTCCAATGAGCACATCACTCAAGATCTAAGAAACACATGGTTTCTTGAAGCATCTTTTTAGAATACATGCTATCTTTCTTATTCACTGTTACAAAATATGTGTTTATTTGTGGGTGTGTAATATATAGATTTTGTTAGCAATTTATGTTTTAAATAACAACCAACTGGTCATTGGTGTGTTGTGAAATCAGTCAATCTTTAGGTTAGAAAAGATGCTGAGAATGAAGATCAATTTGGATGGAAGTTGCAAACTACTAAACTATATGATCCATGTACATAGGCAACATATATTCTCATATTAGCATGTCAATTGGATGAGATTCCTTTCAAATAGATCATGGAAACATACATTTCCAGTTATGAAAACCCCAAGCTGGGGATAATTGGGAAAAGGAATTAATGCTATAGTAAGCTTTATTATATTTATTATATATTATATATAATAATATATATCATTATATTTATTATATTAAATATAATATTTATTATATTATATTTATTATATTAAATGTGAACATGTCTATAATCTCTACCTCAACAGACCTTTAAATAGTTCAGGGGTTAGTTTAGGACCACACAAGAAATCAACAAGTTCAAAGAATAGTTAGAATACTACTCACAAAATTATTTAAATTCTAGGGATTTTTATTTATTACCTCAATTTAGTAGACATAATTTCTACTCTGGGGACCAGCTGAGTACTGCAAGTGCCATTATTTATGAAGGCTTCAACTTGTAAATTACACGTAGAGGAAAAACAGAGGGTATTGAAAGAAGTAAGACCTAAAAAGTAAAAAAAAAAAAAAAAAAAAAAGAGGAGCTGCAATTGCCTTTACTGTTCTTTAAACAGGTAAGACAGTACTCTCATTCCACAGAGTTTTCTCTGGACAAATCTAATACCCAATGAAATTCTGACTTTGGGACTTAGCTAAGCTAAAATTGAAATTTTTACGTTTGCATCTTGCTACACTGTCTTCTCAAGAAACAAAATAGTATGTTATTATTTTAGAATAAGAAGTCCTTGTTTTAGTTGCCACAAATATAAACATGTATCAAAAATAAATAAACCTTTCAGTCTCTAGGAAGACTGGGAGACTCTCCAAGAAGACATCAAGTGGGAGAAGTGTAAATTCACTGTCCCTGTACCATATATTTAGTACTTGTTTAGTATACTAAAATCATACCTAATCCTCCCTATCAGCCCAATTTATGCTCTTAGAATAATGTACATATGATTTTAAAAATTTGATCCCATGTTTGGCTCTTCAATATAATTAGATTCAAACGAGGATATTCTCTTCAGACAATTGCTTTCCCCTATTGAGGAAAGATTTCATCTATTTTTTTGTTGAATGACTGAATGTTACTTGGATCCAAATCTAGTGATTATGCAGTGATCACAGTGGAAAATAACATTTGTGGGGGAAATTAAAGATATGACTTCAAGTGATTAGACTGGTTTTTCTGTACTCCAAAAAAAAAAAAAAAAAGAGTCATTTTAAGTAGTAATATGGAAAAAAGCAACATCAAGGAAGGAGAGTGCTGCCTTCCAAGGTGACTCTGTGATAGAACACAGCACTAACTTAGACAGAAACTTATGACTAATATCATCACTTATCTCCTTAGCTCATATGTAAGGCATAAAAAGTTAAAAGTTATTGGCATTGGAGACTTTATACTTACAGTATTCTCAATTTATTTTTCAACTTGTGACTGGGTTCCATGTAAATCAACTCCTTAAAATTCATATGCTCTCTATTTCTAGCTTTCACTTATTTATAAGTTCTCCCAAGGCATAATTAAGGTAAACTCAGAAATATTCTTTACCCTACATATTTTCTTGTAACCTAAAATTTATATATTATTTAAAGTTAAGCTTATTAGTATATTTTGTAAATGTAAAATCCATAAAGGTGACTGACATCTAATAAATGTTAAATATCTCTACTACTTTTAATTAGTTTATTTCTTAAAATTATTGGTATAAAATTGATTAGTAAATTATATAGATTTCAACGTAAAATTCTATACTATCTGCACATAGAGTAATACTCTTACCATCCAAAGTCTAGTTGTCTTCCATCATCATTTATTCCCCATTTACCTGCTCCCACCTGCTCCTGCAGCCCTTCCCTCAGGTAACTCTATACTGTTCATGAGTTTGTTGAGGTTTTTTGCTTACTTCTGTCACCAATTTCACCTGGCTCCCCTAGTCCCCTTCTCTCTAACAGCTGTCAGTCTCTTCCCTGTATCTATGAGTCTGTTTCCACTTTGTTTATTTTGCACATTAGATCACACACATAAGTGAAATAATATGGCATTTGTGTTCTCTGACTGGCTCATTTCTATTAACATAATGTTTTCCAGGTCCATCCATGCTGTTGCAGAAGGTTAGATTTTTTTTCCTTTTTTATAGCTGACTAGTATTCCATTGTATAAATGTACCACAATTTTTGTTTATTTGTTTGTTTGTTTTAATTTAATGGACACTGAGCTGTTTCCAAATTTTGGCTATTGTACATAACATAGCATTGAACATGGGGGTGCATGTATTCTTTCAAGTTAGTGTTTTAGTTTCTTCAGATATGTTCCCAGAAGTAGAATTGCTGTGCCAACAGTCTGCATTCCAATGAACAGGACATAAGAATTCTCTTTTCTCCACATCCTCACCAAAATTTGTCATTTGTGGATTTATTGATAATAGTCATTTGACAGGTGTGAGGTGACATCACATTGTGCTTTTAATTTGCATTTCTCTGATGATTAGTGACTTTCTACATCTTTTCATATGTCTATTGGTCATCTGTATGTCCTTGTAGGAAAAATGTCTATTTAGGTCCTTTGCCCATTTTTAAAATTGGATTGTTCTTTTGTTGTTATTTCATAGAACTAGAAAAAATAGTCCAGAAATTTATATGGAACCACAAAAGACCCCAAATAGCCTAGCATTCTTGAGAAAGAAGAACAAAATAGAGGTATCATGCTAGCCAATATCAAACTATAAGGCTACAGTAATCAAAACAGCATGGTACTGGCATGAAAAACAGACCTATTGATCAATGGAACAGAACAGAGAGCTGAGAAATAAACCCATGCCTTTATGATCAATTAATATTTGACCAAGAAGGCAAGGACATACAATGGGATAAAGATAATCTAATCAATAAGTAATATAGAGAAAATTGGACAGATACATGCAAAAAAAAAAAGAAAAAAACTAAACACCATATACAAGAATAAACTCAAAATTGATTAAAGATATAAATGTAAAACTTTAAACCTAAGACATAAAAATTCTAAAAGAAAGCTTAAGCAGTAAAATTTCAGACATTTCTGATAACAATATTTTTCTGATATCTCCTCAGGCAAGTACAACAAAAGAAAAAGTAAACAAATAGTACTACATCAAACTAAAATGTTTGCACATCAAAGCAAACCACCAACAAAAATGAAAGAAAGACAACCCACTGAATGGGGAGAACATATTCATCAATGGTGCTTCTGATAAGGGTTAATGCCCCAAATTTATTTCTCTTAGACATTATAAATGTTTCCTTTGTTTTCCCCCAAAATGAACAGTAGTGTAGCATTGCTTAAATGTAACCAATATAGTGTTACTTAAAAATACTCACTATGGTTAGTAATTAATATATTTCCTAGAAACCAACCATAATATTTTTGTTTGTTTCTTTTCTATTAAATTTATTGGGGTAACACTGGTCAACAAAATTATACAGGTTTCAGGTGCACAATCTACAACACATCATCTTTACACTGTTGTGTGTTTACCACCACCCCAAGTCAAGTCCCTATTCATCCTCATTTACCACACCCATACCCTCCTTCACTTCCCACCCATCACCTCCCCTCTCCCTCCAATCACCACATTGCTGTCTGTGTCCCTGAGTTTTCACTTTTTGTTCAATCCCTCAACCCCCCCACATTTATCCATAATATTTATGACGTATGGGCTCAAGCAAAACATGTGCAATTTTTAACTATTTCAATTGGCATAGATACTAATAAACAAACATAAAACAAATCATGTATTCTCAGCAACAAACACACACAATTTACTCATTTCTTCTATGAAACAGTGATAGTTCAAGATAATCAAACTGAATTTAATTAGTTTGCCTTGTAGTCTACATGTTAGAAATTAAATGACTTCCCTTCTGTGAATGTATTTTCTACATAATTTGGATACTTGAAATATATTACAAAAGTTAGTTGAATCTATGACTTCTCTGTGTAATAAGTTTATGACTAGATTGCTTTCAAATTAATTGAAATTGGAAGGAAAAATTATTCAAGAAGATTGTAATGAAATAAGATACAAATAAGCCAGCTTCTCAAAGACAGCTATTTGATGTTTGCTTATTACAAAAAAATAAAATAAAAAAAGAGGGGTAATGAAAGTCTCTGAGCCTGTTTTTGTCTTATTATTTTTTATCCAGGGAATTCTAATATAAAGAAAATATAATAAAAGACCACTCACTGTACACAAATCATCTTTACATTTAAAATTAATGTATTACTCATCTATTACTATAAAGGTGTTGTAGTGGGCATTGTAGTTGACTCACCAATATTCATTCCTTCTCAGATTACTTTTCTGAGTCCATTTTGATCATTTGTTTCTTTTTTCTTTCTAATAATTAGTACAGAAATGAATGTGTGATCCAAATTTTATTATTTAATAGTGAAGAAAAGTCCACTAAGGGATGTGGAAAAAGTTTCATTTCTCTTGAATGAAAGCAACAAGAAGGAATGGCTGATCTCCTCTGAAAGAAAAGGTATCAGGTACTTCTGTATCCATCTTATTCTCTACTTGAATATAAAGCTGATGTCAGAAAAATAGGCCCATCAAGGGAAGTGGAGACATAGTTGACAGCTCAATTACCAACTCTCAGGAAGCACTCCCCTACAATGGACTTCCTTTCACATAGTATAGTATTATATTATTTTATTTATGTATTATCTCCAACCCCATTAGAACATGAGTTCTATGAAGCAGGGAACTGTTTTGGTCACAGCTGAATCTTCAAAGCCTCTATCAGTAGCTGGTAGGTACTCAATATTTCTCAAATGAATTAGTAAAAAACAAACTTTGTTATTTTAAAAACAGCTTGGATCAGGGATTTTCTTATTCATAAGCTGAAAACTCAGTAATTGATAAAATAATTTTTTACTGTCCTGAAAAAATAACTGTTAGTTTTGAAGTTTGACTTACAACATAGAAAAAGAATGTCTAGCTAGCCTGGAGTGGATGAAGGAATCCAGAATCTATTTAAGATATAGGAGTGTGAGCAAAATAAATATAGGTATTGATGCTGTTGGGAGCCAGGTTCTCACTGTAGAAAAACAAGATACAAATGTGGAAGGGGGAAGACAAGAAAAAAATCTGTGACAATGAATTATAATGGGAGGTAACATTAAAATATATACACATATTTGCATGTGTATTTTCACATGTGTGTATGTGTGCATTATATATACACAAATATATTTATGTGGATATATTTGGCTATATGCATTATGTACATTTAGCATCTAGCTATTTCCACTGAAAGGAATTATAACTAAAGATATACCAGTAACAATGAGTACACAGTGCTCAGAGCTTGGTTACTAATCCTTGCTAAAAACAAAGATAAGGAAAATGTTCTTTTAAAATGTTAATTTTATAAAAAGATATGGAAAGACTAGGGCTCCTCAGAGAAATGACAGATGCCAGGGATGGGACATGGAAGAAGGAGTAAGAAGAACTGGGAATACTATGATATGTAGAAATAAAAAAAAAACTGCCTATGATGACAGGGCATATGGGAAGAACACAAGAGTGCCACATGTATGCCACTAGCCAAATCTGGGACACTTTGTCCACTAAACAACTAAAGAATATAATTATAAACCATTAAAGACATAGGAATTCATATACCCGTGTTGATATTAAATAGATACATACCCAAGGAAATAAATTGGGAAGAAGTATCAACTGGTAAATATGGAGAAAGTGCTGGAGTTGTAAAATCATTTTCAAACCATGATCATTTGGATTGGATCATCAAGAAGGATCACTGGAGGCTAAATCTGGATGGAGAGTTTTGGTGTGGAGTGGGATATGTGTATGATTCTAAAAATGTCTCCCAGCAGATTGCTTACTCATTACAGGGAAGAATAGTAACTACGAAGTGAAGGAATTGGATAATATCTTGCACAAGTGATCAAAATAGCCTCCAGATTTGATACCCTGAGGAAAACATAACATTATTTTTGTAGTTTTCCAAATAAAAATGCTTTACTTAAGTTAAATAATGAGGACACATCAGACAAAAATGAGGAGTGTTTTATTACAAAGATAAAGAAAATGTTCTTTTAAAATGTTAATTTTATAAAAGATATGGAAAGACTAAGGAATCACATTGATTAAAGAGGCCTGGTAGTTAAATGTAATGCATCGATCGCCCTGGACTGGATCTGGTGCTAGTGAATTTTTTTTAAATGCTAGATGTGTCATTATTGGTTAATTATCAAAATTGGCATGTAAACATCAGATTAAAGTATTGGATCAATTCATTTTTTAAAAAGATTTTATTTATTTTTAGAAAAAGGGGAATGGAGAGATAAGGGGAGGGAGAGAAACAGCAAAGAGTGAGAGGAACTTTGATCAGTTGCCTCTTACATGCCCTCAGCCAGGAATCAAACAGGATGATGCTCAACCCACTGAGCCACACCAGTTAGGATAGTATTGCATCAGTTTTAAGAAGCTGAAGCTGATAACTCTATTGTGGTTATGTAAGAGATAATCTTTATTCTTTCAAAATACATTGAAGTATGTAGGGATAAAAGGTCATGATGTATCCAACTTTTTTTCTCAAAAATTTTAAACAAAAACAGCATGTATAAAGAGAGAGCAAATAATAAAAACAAATAGGGGAAAATGTTAACAACAGGTGAATCTGGGGAAATTGTAAAAGTTGTTTTGTACACTGTTATGGTAACAGTTATGTAATTTGGAAATTATTACCAAATAAAAGTTGTTCTGTGAAGTACTTATTTGTTTTATCTGTAAATGCTATTAGTTAAACTTTTTAGAACATCACTCCATAATAATGCTAAAATGAATGAGATGTTTCTAAAAAGACATTAATATAAAAAGGGAGATGCTAAAAGAGAAAAAAACTTTATTTAAGCAGAAGTCAGAAAACCTCTACAATAGTAGAAGAACTGAATTAATTTGACATTAACTAATATTTGTCTGGGGAATAAAGTAGAGATCTTTGAAAAACATATTTCTGTTTACATTTGAGAGCTTAATAGGAGCAAGTAAATCAGGGCTGAGCAACCATTCTAATTAAATGGGAAACAGTGGTGACCTTAGGTAATATCTTTTTTCTCTTATAGCCAGGCTAATAATATTTTTTTATTTTACATTTTAAAAGGTGAAAAATGCACAAATGAGAAATTTGAACACAATTTGGAAAATAAGAAAAGTGAATGGCTCAGCTAAGTGTGTAAATCATACCTTCAGACTCATAAAGTACTTTTAAAAGAAAAGCTGAAACCCCCATAACATCCCTGGAGAAACTTGGAAACCAGAAATAAGATCTGAGATGAAAAGAGGAAATCTCTGTACAGATGAATCTCCTGATACCCTCAGTGTTTGTGTCAATGTGGCTGGACTATCATTCCAAGTTCTTTTAGTCAAACACTAATCTAGATGTTGATGTGAAGGTATTTTTAAATATGATCAATATTGTAATCAATAGCCTTTAAGTAAATTACCTTTCATCATTTGGATAGGCCTCATCCATTCAGTTGAAGGCTTTCAGAAAAAAACATCTTTTTTTTTTTCCTACATGCTATCTGCCTTGAGGCTCAAGACACATCAAATTCTGCCAGAATTCCTAGCCTGCAAGCCTACTGGCCTGATGTGCAAATTTCATACTTACCATGTGCCCCAATGCCATGACCCAATTTCTTCCACTCAGGGAATATAAAGTCAAGGCAATAACCCTAAGAAAAACACAAGGAAAAAGAGATGGAAAGTAGAAAAAATAAGAAAACGAGTACTTTGGGTTTCAGTCAAGATGGCAGCATAGGTAAATGCAATACTTGAAACCTCACACAACCACATCAAAATTACAACTAAACTACAAAACAGCCATTATTAAAAACTGCCTGAAATCTGAATGAACAAAATCTTACAACTATGGATATAAAGAAGAGACTACATGAGACTGGTAGGAGGGGTAGAAACTCAATCAGGCTGGCCTCACACTCATGTGTGGTGAATAAAACTCAGGAGCGAGATCTCAGATGCTGAGAGCCCCCTGGGGAGTGAGGCATCCCAGCCCTACACCAGAACCCCCAACCCAGGGTTCCAGTTTCAGGAAGAGACATCCCCATGACTTCTGTTTGTAAACATCAGCTCAGACTGTGGCTGAGAAAGGGCTTCTGGAATCCCAAGAGTTCTTCTTAAAGGGCCTGCCCACAGATTTACTTGAATTCACTTGCTCTAAATTCCAGCACTGGGGCATCAGAGATGTACAGAGAGAGAGAAGGTGAAGTGTGTGGCACCCGAGTGACAGCTGGGGGGCAGCTTTCTCCCAGAAAGAAGTGTTGACAGAGGATTCTTTATAGAGCCCTGCCTTCATAGAGCCAGCAGCCTGGTGCCATATTTGAGTCTCTAAAACTTGACTAACACTGTTTGCCCCACCTTGGTGATTCCCTGAGACCCTGCCCCACCCAATATTTGGACCCACTCAAGCCATTTCCAGTGACTTTCCCATACAAACACCTGCCTTGGATTGTTTTGTACTTTCCTAAAATATCTCAAAGAGTATCTGTCCTCAGCATGCCCTATGCCACTCACTAACTGGCCCCAGACCCAGCACTAGGGGCAGCCAGCCTTGGTTCACCACTTGGCCTCTCCTGGGCACCTCCAAGCCCAACAGAGGTGGCAGCTATCTGAAGATCATTTTGTAACTCATACTGGGTGGCTCTAGGCAGGGCACAGGATGTGGCTGATCTTGGTCTGCACCTCCCAAGAGGCCTCAGAGCCAACAGCCCTAACAGACAGCTTCAGACCACATTTAAGCATTATTCAACCTCTTCTGCAAAGAACACACTCAAGGGGTGGACTCAGCAGGCACCAGAGCTCCACTGAAATATGTCCTGCTCTTTGGGGTGGGCTTCTGCACAACTGGTCCTCTACTGTGGCCACAATCAGTCCTCATAGCCAACCTGTCTGGAGGTTAATCTCTCCTATCAACTTGTCATAGGAATCAAGGCTTACACAGAAGAGTGTACACAGACCATACTGGGCAGGGGGTGTATATCCAGAGTGTGCAACTTAGGTGATCTAGGAAGCTGTACCACTGGATCCCACAGGACACCTAGTACATAAGGCTACTCTACCAAGCCTGGGAGACATAGCAGCTATACCTAATACATAGAAACAAACACAGGGAGGGAGTCAAAATGAGAAAACAAAGAAACATCTCCCACATGCAAGAATAGAACAACAAAACTTCAGAAACAGAATCAAACAGAAGGGAGTGGACAAGCTACTAGATGCAGAGTTCAAAACACTGGTTTTAAGGATGCTTAGTGAACTTGGGGAAGAAGTAGATGAACTTAGTGAGAGCTTCAACAAAGAAATAGGAAACAAGAACAGATAGAAAACATGAAGAAGAATCCATCAGAAATTAAGAAAATACTAACTTCAATGAAAAATGTATTATATATAGTATAGGGAATCAACAGTGGAATGGAAGAAACAGATGATCAAATCAGAGATTTGGAAAATAAAGCAGAAAACACCCAAAAGAGTAGTAAAAAGAAAAAAGGATCCAAAGAAATGAGGATAGCTTAAGAAGCCTCTGGGACAATTTTAAGCATATCAAGCATTTGCATTATGGGGTGTCAGAAGGTTGAAAAACAAGAACAGGAATTGAAAACCTATGTGAAAAAATAATGACAAAAAACTTTCCTAACCTAGTGAAGGAAATAGGCATAGTAGTCCAAGGAATGCATAGAGTCATAATCAATATAAAAGAGGCACACCCCAAGATGTATCATAATTAAAATTTCAAAGGTTAAAGATAAAGAGAGAGTCTTATAAGCAGCAAGAGAAAAATAGTTACTTACTTACAGGAGAGTTCCCATAAGACTGGTAGCTACTTTCTCAACAGAAACTTTGCAGGCTAGAAGGGACTGGAAAGGAATATTCAGAGATAAAAATCAAGGACCAATGACCAAGATCATCCTACCCTGCAAAGCTACCCTTTAAAATCAAAGGACAGGTCCCTGGCTGGTGGCACAGTGGTTAAGGCACTGGCCTGTGAACCCAAAGGTCGCTGGTTCTATTCCCCAGCCAGGGCACATAACAAGGTTGCAAGCCAGGTCTCCAGCCCGGTCTGTGGATGGAGGCAGGTGAAAGGCAACCATACATTGATTCTCTCCCTCTCTTCCTTTCTCCCTTCCCCTCTCTCTAAAAATAATAAAATCTTAAAAATAAATAATAATAATAAAATAAAATCAAAGGACAGGGCTTCCCAGACAAGAAAAAGCTGAAGTAGTTCACCACCACCAAACAATATTCCCAAAAAAAAAAAAAAAAAAAAGTTAAAGATTCTTCTCTAAGAAGAAAATAAAAATGAAAACTATGATAATAAATTAGCAATAAATACATATCTATCAATAACTATGTTAAATGAAACCAAAAGACATCTATAGACTGAATGGAGATCAAAATAATACTGTTACATATACTGTTTACAAAGGACTCACTTCATGTCAAAAGATACACACAGACTGAAAGTAAACAGATAACAAAAGATATTTCTTGAAAATAGAAACAAACAAAAAAAGACCCTGTAATTCCACTTCTGGGTATTTATCCAAAGAAACCTGAAATACTAAATCAAAAAGACATATGAGGTCTGTTCAGAAGGTATCCAGTCATGTAACTTGAAAAATGGACATTTATTGAAGAAAATACAAGATACGAGAAACATTGTACATGGGACAGTGATGCCCGTCCCTTTCAAAGTAGGCATCTTGGGACCTCACACAGTCCAATATTTTAATTAAAAGTATGTATAAGTCTACATAAAATACAGAAAAAGGAGAAGGCACAAAATTATCAAAAATATGTATCAAAGAAAGCGCATCATTCTTAAGAGAATCTTGATGGTCATAGGAAAATTAATGAAAAAGAACTTCATGAAGATACACAATCAACACAAACACCATGGTAAAGAGAAATTGCTAAGAACTTTCTTTTTTTTTTTTTTTTTTTAATTTTATTGTTGTTGTATTACATCCATCCCCTTTTTGCTCCCCTCTGTCCCCCCACCCACCCACCCATTCCCCGCAAAGTCAATCCCACCTGTTGTCCATGTCCATGGTTCCTTTATACTAGGTTCTTGTCTAAGCTGCTCCCCTTCTTTGCCTCTATCTCTCCCTCCCCCCTACCCCATTCCCCTGACCACTGAAGGCCTATTCCTTGTATTCATATACTTGGTTCTGTTTTGCTTGTTGTTAGTTTTGTTCATTATTGCCCCATAATGGGTGAGATCATATGATATTTGTCCTTCACTGACTGGCTTATTTCACTAAGCATAATGCTCTCCAGTTCCATCCATGTTGTTGCAAAGGGTACAAGTTCCTTCTTTCTTTCTGCTATATAGAATTCCATTGTGTAAATGTACCAAAGTTTTTTGATCCAATCATCCACTGATGGGCACTTAGGCTGTTTCTAGCA
>PVIW01013703.1:0-26301 GCA_004026585.1 Noctilio leporinus | reverse complement strand
CAGTATGGGGTTTCCTTAAAAAACTAAAAATGGAACTGCCTTTTGATCCAGCAATTCCACTACTTGGACTATACCCAAAGAATCCTGAAACACCAATTCATAAGAACCTATGCACACCTATGTTCATAGCGGCACTATTTACAATAGCCAAGTGCTGGAAACAGCCTAAGTGCCCATTAGTGGATGATTGGATCAAAAAGCTTTGGTACATTTACACAATGGAATTCTATAGAGCAGAAAGAAAGAAGGAACTTGTACCCTTTGCAACAACATGGATGGAACTGGAGAGTATTATGCTTAGTGAAATAAGCCAGTCAGTGAAGGACAAATATCATATGATCTCATCCATTATGGGACCATAATGAGCAAAACTAACAACAAGCAAAACAGAACCAAGTATATGAATATAAGGAATAGGCCTTCAGTGGTCAGGGGGAACGGGGTTGGGGGGAGAGGGGAGGCAGAGGCAAAGAAGGGGAGCAGCTTAGACAAGAACCTAGTATAAAGGAACCATGGCCATGGACAACAGGTGAGATTGACTTTGGGGGAATGGGTGGGTGGGGAGGGGGACATAGGGGAGCAAAAAGGGGATGGATGTAATACAACAATAAAATTTTTAAAAAATCAACTAGAAAAAAAAAGTATTTGGCATTTTATTAAACGCAATGATAGTACTTAGCTAATTTGTTCCTTATTTATTTTGATCCTTTAGTAACTTAGTCTCTATCAATGTTTTGCTGGAGTTTAAGTTACCAGAAAACAAAGACTATTTTGGTTTAAATGACTTTATAAAATTATTGAAAAAGTAAGGCCATATCCTGTTAGGTGTTTCATAAAGACATTTCAGGGTTACATGTATTTAATATCAGATATTGGTTAAATGCTTTCAAATAGTAGGTAAATACTATTACATATGCAAATATTGAGAGATTGGAAAATCCGCAACATATTCGACCTCAGCGTCCATTAAGATTTTTTTTTTTAAGATTTTATTTCATTATTTTTAGAAAGAGGGGAACGGAGAGAGGCAGAGAGGGAGAGACACATCAATGTATGATTGCGTTTCACCTGCCTCCAGCCACAGCCCTGACTGGAGACCTGGTTTGCAACCTGGTTATGTGCCCTGGCTGGGGAATCGAACCTGCGACCTTTGGGTTCGCAGGCCGGCACCTTGTTCACTGTGCTACCAGCCAGGGCTAAGATTTTTAACTGTAAAATATTCGCAGACTCCTAGGTTAAGATACTATCTTGGCAGTCATAAAGGTGATGTGATAACTTGAAAAATATTTATGATATAATAAAAAGAGCCACTTTTTGTCAAGTACCTACTATGCAACAGTTTTAGTTTTGCAAAAAATGCCTCAAGGTATGTACTTTTGTCATTCTCATTGCAGATGAGGAAGTGCAGAATCCAGGCTCTGTAGTTTAGGGAACTTTTCGCAATTAATGTAAGGAATACATGGTATTGAACATTGAATGGAGGCCCTTTGATTTTTCAAGTTCATGAATTTTTATTTCGCTGATCAATATCAACACTACTTAAAAATTAAATGGCAAAATGTGAAATGCTGCTTGCAAATCGACATGGTTTACTGCAAAAAGTGGTAAGTAAAGATTTGATGCTATAGTGGGTAAATTTAACAAGCATTTTCGTTCTTGTCTTTATTGCTTTTGCAATAGATAACAATGGAGGAGAAAAAGTTAAAAATAACTAGGACAATTTCAGTACTGAGGCCCTCATACTTTTTGAATGAAAGGACCAGGATTAATCAGATGAACTTTGTATCATTTAATTTTTCTTAGGAGGGCATTTAATAACCTGCTCAGGACTAAGTAGGCATGGTTGTTAAAGGAAGCAAACTTCCCGATGACAACCTTAAAAAAGAACCGATAGGAAATGAGATGAACCTCAAAAGGCTGGTATTATTATGTTTTTAATAATGAAAGCATTGGCACCGCAATTGTTAGAATTTTATCTGTTCTATCATGAAATAAAGATCTAGATAGCATGTAGTAATTAAAGACTGACTTTGATTTAGATAATCCATTTTAATTGCATTTTTAATTGCAGTGAAAATTTCATGAAGTACCATCCGAAAATGCTGATGTAGAAAGATTAACTAATCAAGATCACACCATTATATTTGAATTACTAGAAAGGTACCATGAGAAGTAGATGTAAAACACATCTTCCAACTAACACATAAGTCCTTGTAATCTCATCTCACCTTCTGGGAACAATGTATAACAAATTAAAGCTGGTTGATGCAATGTCATACAATCTGGCAGCAAGATTCTAATTGATGAAGAAACAGCTTTTTAACGATCTTCGAACAACCATAAAAAATTTCAATTACTGGGAATTTTTACAAAACCACCTTAAGGGGATAAAATCATTTGTACCAGTTTTCTTGAACAACTCAGAGGTCCCACTGGACACTTTCTGACTTATTTACACTCCACTCTTGTTTAGTTTGGTTGAACAGGTAATTACTGTACCTGCCATTAGGATCATAAGACAGTGCTAATTTTAATTACTTCACCTATAGTTGTATTAAATACAATAAAAATTTCTTCAAAATATACTGACTAAGATTACTTTTTAGCTTAAGTTGTCAGATCAGCAGCAGTGCTTTTTCATCTGCTCCTCAATCAGATAAAACACTGGACATTTAAGAGTGCGGCTTTTGGAGGGAGACATGGAGGAAAGTGGCTGTTTCTGAGCCCAGAGTAGCCCTGGGCTCTGCAGGGCATTGGAAAATAATTTCTAGTATGATAATTAATCTTAAAACTATCAGAAATTGTTTTATAACTTCTGGATTCAATGTGTGTTTGGACTTAAGAAATGTTACTCATGTTATTGTAGGAAACACACTGAAGCTCAAGAAGAAAGAGTACAAGGAAGGCATGCTACATTTTCAGATTAAGTATTATTCATAAACATTCCCATTGTAGCAAAGATATCAGATTTTCATGGAAGATAATGATTTGGGAGCAAACATTCACTTTCTCCTTTGCAAAAATAGAAAGAAATGACCAAAAATTTTAAAAAATAGATAAAAATCCTTATTAACAGTGAAACTACATGAGGCACTCACAAGCCACAGATGTTTAAGCAATATCTCTTAGAATTTGTATAAAGTGAGATTTCTTTCCTCTTTATTTATTTCAATAAATATTTACTGAGTATTATCATGTGCATGTAGAATGAATTCACCTACATGTTAGAGATTTTTGAGGAATGTCTGCTATACTTTGTATAAAGTCATATTACTTACTTCAATAAATATTTACTGAGCATGTATTAAGTGCAGCAGAAATTTAGCACTCCCAGAAAGTGGTTATTGTTGGGGAAAATAAATGGAGACATCTTTGTAGACCCTGTTAGTATCTTATTATGGAAGAATGATGGTAGCTTTTGTGTTTGGGCCCATAAAAGAGAAGGATACTTCTCAAAACTTGTTTTCCAACCCCAAATGGCATCATTCAGATTGCTTTGTCTGGCTGGAAGTTTAAGACAGCCAGACTCAAAATCCAGCTGCTTGCCACAGGGCCCTTTACTGCTTCTGACAAAGGTGGTCACCATGACTTGTTACAGGGAAGCAGGGTGGGGGGCACTTTTCTGGGTTGGAATAGTGGAGAAGCTTCACATTTGCATAGTGGGACTGGGGAATCCTAGCACTTGTCAGGCAGCAGCTCTACAAAAGCCAACCCACATGCACACATACACACACATATGCATACACCTGCACACATAACACATGTGCACATACTCGTGTACATGTGTAGTGCTTTTCTTAATTTTATGGAAACAGTGTCAGAACATGCATGATTTTTCAAATCTTGGCTTTTCTCCCAAAAATATTGTACAAATCCTTGTAACTCAACTTACATAGTTGTGATTTATTCTACTTTAAATGACAAAGTATTTTGACATACATTCATTGTAATTTATTCCTCTTGGTGGGTTATTTCCTATTTTGTTTGTTTGCCATTACAATGAATGTTGCAATAAACACCCTTGTACATATATAATTAAATGCTTCTATTTTTTTTTTTTTAATGGAAGAGATTTCACAGAGGGGATTTCTAGGTCAAGTATTGTACTGGTTTCCTAGGGCAGCTGTAACAAAGGACCAGAGATGAGGAATTTGTCTCGCACAGTTCTGAAGGCTGAAGTCTGAAATCCAAGTGTCATCAAGGCCTAGTTTCCTCTGAGACTCTGGATAGAACCCTTTTGGTGGTGGCTGTCAAACTTCAGTGTTCCTCAGACCACAGTTGCAGTTGTTCAATCTCTGCCTCCATCCTCATATGATATTCTTCTTTGTGTATCTGTCTCTGTGTCTCTTCTCCTCTCTTAGAAAGATACCAGTTGTATTGGATTAAATGTCCAACCTACTCTAATATGATGTCATCTTAATTTGCATGTTAATTGCATCTACAAAATTAGAGTTTTGAAAAAAGATCTAATTCACAAGTGCTAGGAGTTAGGATGTCAAAATATCTTTTGGGGGGACACAATTATATCCATAGTAAATACATATGTTAATTTTTAAAAAATAATAGATCTTGCTGTATTTTCTTCTAAATGACACAACCATTTGCAGTTATACTATTATGTATGAGTGTGCCATTTTAATCCATATGCTATTTAGTGTTATCAATTTTTTCTGAAAAATTTGTTATAGAATATAATTACATTAATTTAACTTTATCTAATTGTGAGCTTGAGCTCCTTTTTCTATTTTTTTACATATATATTTTCTTCCATAAACTTATGTTCATCTTTATCGAATTGTTTTTATAAGTCAATTTGTAAGTGCTCTTTATAATAATACATGCTGTAACTCTTCATAACCTTTGTTTGTAAATCTTTCCTCCATAACTATATCTCCACTGAGTTTGTGATGGTATCTTGTGCAGCAAACATTCTTAAATTTTACACAAATATCACCTGATTAACCAAAGTCAGCCCAAATAGAGGTATTATAAATCAATACGAAAAAGACAACCCAATGAAATGTATTTTCTCACAATTCTGGTGGCTAAGAAGTCCAAGATTAAGGTGCCAACTGAACTGGCTCCTGGTAAGAAATCTCCTCCTGCCTTTTAGCTGTGTCCTCACATGGCACACAGAGAAAGAGATATTTCTCTTGTTACTTATCAGGTCACAGCTGTATAGGATTAGGCTCTAACTTTATGACCTTATTTAATCTTAATTACCTCCTAAAGACTATCTTCAGAAACAGTTACATTGGGGTATAGGGCTTTAATGCATAAATTTGGGAGAACAAATCAGCCCATAGCATCATGTTTATGAAATTTAAATGCTATGTATTATGGAAATGCCTATCTACATTTAGAAAGAGCACAAAAGAAACAACAAGCAGGAAAAAAATGCAAAATTTCTTAATGACACGGGGTGAGGGCAGGAGCCAGGATGTGTTTGGAATAATATGCACACAAAAAAATTATTACAACACAGCCAGTTGCGCACCTTAGTTTTCACTGCATGGAAAAATTATGAGTGATATTTTCTAATTTTCCATATTCCCTGAACTGTGTGTCTGTGTTAAACATATGTTTAAACAAAATGAAAGCAAAATGAGTTCCTGTCCAAAGAAATACCAGGCAGCCAGCAAGAAACCACGCCAGTGCCATCGTTTCAAGGCTGTGGCGCTCGGGGGTGTGCGGGCAAGGAGTGTGGGCGTCCCTGCACCGGCGCTCAGGGCTCCGGGAGAGGACTGCGGGCTTCTTTGCCAAGGCTCTTTCAAAGCATTTAAGTAACATAAATTTTATTGCTAAATGGCTCAGTTATTAAACGGGAAATTGAAGGAGTTCTGGCTGCAGGTATTTCTTCATTTCGAGGCGTGACTGTTTCTTGAGTACCTGTCAGATTAAAAGAACTAGCTTCCTAGGCTGGGTTTTATTTACTGTCATTATTAATGATCCAAAGGATGAAGTAAACACTGAGCCAGTTAAGCCTGGAGGGATTGCTAACACCTGGGAAAACAAAAGAACCCAGAAATTTCAGTACTGTTGCTCTACTTCTGAGTAACAGCTCAATTTAAAATCAGCCATTAAAATTCTAGTACTCTCAACTTTATTACTTTCTTTTAGGGCATACCACATTTTAAACCAATGTTTTAAAAGCAATACTTTGCTTTTTAAAAATGACAAAAATAGGTTCCTTTATTTAACTTTGTTCTAAGGAAAGGGCCCCAAAGTATTTTACAAATATATATTGAGGGTAATGATGCTAAATATGTACAACTTTCCCACCTCAGCGAAATGCATTCTCCATAATTATACTGCCTGAAGGCTGCCTCTAACTTTGAAGTCCCAGTAAAGAGGAAGGAAACCTCTGGGACAAACATGTAAGCCAGCAAGCATATGGATGGACCTATGGGTTTTTAATAGATATGCTTTTATCCCCATGGAGAATGAAGAAAGCCCTCTGTAGAGCTTTCCAGAAAAGAGGAATCATAGAGGGGAATGCTGGGTGTAGAGATGTTGTGACAAGTGGTATGTGTGTATTGTGTGTTTATAGCTAGTGGTCATAGGATTTACAGCCTAGGGACAGCACAACCTGTCAGGACCAGAAAGGATATATCATAGGAAGTAAAGGAAAATGAAATATCTGCTATTGCAGATGAGATTCTGAACACAAGCAAGCAGGACTTTGAACTGTGGATGTGAATATTGTCTTGAGAACCTAGTTTCAAAAGTACATGTATAGAAGACAAACGCCCTTTTGACACAAAGGCAAAACCCCACAAGAAATTAATCAGAAAGGGCAATGTCTAGAATAAACTGAAACTCCAACCTGTGAAAATGTCAACCCAAAAAACTTATTCCAAAACAACAGGTTCATGAGTGTATTAGCATTCAATTTACATTTTTTACTCCTTTCTTCATCAGACTTGTATTTAATCTGAATGGGGTAGAAAAACTAGCAAAGAACAAACTTATGACTGAGATAATGCTAAATGTGCACAACCATTTCATTTTTGCTCCTCCTTGGGGTGGAGGTCCACACCCTCTCTCTACAGAGGGGCTGTGGTCACCCCAGGGACTAACCCTCTACATTTTCCAGTCACACATCTAGTTCTAAACAATTCAAAATGGTGAAGGGGCTGCACACCAAGTATTTTAGTCTGGGCTCTAAAAATCTCCTGCACCAAATCGGAGATCCTTGATTGGCTTTCTTTTTATTCCCTTGGATATGATCCAGAGGCAAGAAACCTAACAGAATCTTCAGTCTCCAGGATAAAAAAAAAAAAAAAAAGAGCAACTGAATGAAAGGAGCTGAATCTTCAACACACCTTTGGAGGAAAGACTCTGGTAGAGTTGCCAGATAGCTGTCCTTCACATTGGAATTCCCATGAGTAAGAAATTAATGTGGATTATGTTAAGCCATTGATTTGTGGAGGAAGGTGGTATTTGTAATAGCTGCTAGTCTACCCTTTACCAATACCAGATTAAAAGCTCAAATAATAAAAATATCTTTTTACAAAATGAATGTATTTCAAAAAAAAACCCTGCACTATAGATTATTTTGTATTTACAGAATAATCTTTAATGATATTTAAGAAATGTTGGGCAATGTAAAAAACACTTACAGTTTATAAAGTGACTAATGCAAAGTTTTATAAGAAACAAAGATAAATTGATAAGTTTACTGTCAATTTCTAGTAAATAAAGTCTAATAACTTATTGAATAAATAATTTGTGAGTAAATTAAATGGAAGTATTGATTACCAGCAGTTAGCTTTGATTTACCAAGAAGGTAAATTATACCTACTTATTCTCCTGTTTGAATAAGTGTTTCTAAGCCAGTGGTTTAGGGGTGGATTATAGGGTCTTCTCATGGATCACAGATTAAGTATGTAAAATGAAAGCATTTGAAGTAGGTCTAATACCTTATAATTAATAATTAAGAATTCAATACATAACCAGCTTAAAAAATATTTGGCTATATGTAAGCAGCCCAAATGTACATCAGCAGATGAGTGGATAAAATAATTATGGGACATTTACACAATGGAATACTATGTGCCATAAAAAAAGAAGAAAATTTTACCCTTTGTGACAGTTTTGATGTACATGGAGAACATTATACTAAGTGAAATAAGCCAGTCAGATAAGGTCAAGAACCATATTATTTCACTTTTATGTGGAATCTAATAAACAAACTGAACTAACAAGGAAAATGGAGACAGACTCATAAATAGAGAGCAGGCTGACAGCTATTGGGAGGGGGAGGTTAGAGGGTAGACGGATGGAGCAAAAAAGAAGAAGGACTCATGGACATAGACAACAGTGCGGTGGTTTCAGGGAGGAAGAAAGTATAAGGGAGTTAAATGGTAATGGAAAAAATACAATAAAATGTAATAAAATTTTAAAAATAAAGATTTGGCTTTTAAGAAAACATGCAATAATATTGTAATGACTATGTGTGTGTGGTGCTGGAACTACTGGGGGAACACTTTGTAAGGTATATGGTTGTCTAACCATTACGCTATGCACCAAAAACCAGTACAAAATGATATTGAATGTAAAGTGTAATAAAAGAATGAAATCAAATTGATTCAATTATGCCTAGTTCTTATACAATGACTTACAATTTAAAATGCATTATTATTTCCATTTTTTATTTTGGTTTTATAACAATAAATGAGGAAATTTAGATGAAGGTAACTTAATCTAAATTACTGTGAGACCACACAGTAAGTTGCAGTTCGACCAACCTAGAATTTCTAACTCTGGCTACTATATCATTGTGCCTCTTGCCTGAAGTCAATACTAAAAAATCTTTCATATTTATTTCAATGCTAGATAGTGACCAAACAAATCTGTTGGATGAGATTACTATTGCACAATATCATAAGAAAGTGCTCTAATGTAATGCTATGTTATGAAAGAATTTTTTTTCTCCCAAACTCATAGGTTGGAACCCTACTTCCACTCACATGATCATATTAGAATATGGAACATTTAGGATAAGATTAGTATTAGATGAGGTCATGAGGCTGAGATTCTCATGAAGGGGATTAAGGCCCTTAGAAAGGCCACAGAGACCTGTCTTCATTTCTCTGCTCTCTATCATGATACAATGATACAATGATAACTTGTAGGCCTCATGAGAACTCAACCATTCTGGCACTCTGATCTTGGGCTTTAAGCTTCTAGAACTGCAAGAAATAAATTTCTGTTGGTTCTAAGCCATTTATTCTATGGTGTTTTTGTGATAGAAACCTGAGCTGCCTACAACATGCTTAACTAATGGAACTCATGTGATATAAAAGATAGGAGGACTTGTTTCATTATATCTGTAATTTGTGGGTTTTACCCATCCATGCAAAAGTGTTCATGATGAGTATGGTTGGATTACCCCCAAAAACTAAATATCAATGTATGCCTCATGAGAACGAGCCATTATCAGAGGTCCTATCATTAGAATTCTTTCCACCTTGGAGGCATTTGCCAGTTTTAATCTACTTCTGTAGTTGGAAAAGAACACTGAAGTACATATTATGGAAATGCTTTTTAGTGTGTGGACAAATGCTTTTTTGAATGCGTGGAAGTGTATTCTATCATCAAACCTTCACAATTGATACCAGCATATTCTATTTTTAAAATAGCATATTTTAAAAAGCATAAAAACAGCTTGACCCACTTAGGTAATGTAAAAAATTGCTGAAATTGTGAGTGAAGGTGAAAATAGTAGAAGGCGAGGTTGGAGAAGTAAGGGAAGGGCCATCATAGGTCCTGCAAATGACTCTGCTTTTTGTACTGAGAGTGAGGGAAAGTTTGCAGAGGTGACTTAAACACAGAAGTGATGTGACTTACATTATAATTAGGTCATTGGGACTGCTCTGCTAAAAGTAAATTGAAGAGGACAAGGCTCCAGCAGAGAAACTAGTTAGGACACTATTGCAACAATCCAGGCAAAACATGATAGAAGGTGAACCAGGCTATTGGTGCTGGAGATGTTGAAGAAAGATCAAATTTGGGATGTATTTTGAAGGGAGAGCTACCATGATTTATTAATAGGTTAAATCTGGTAGAGAGAAAGAGACTCATTAACAATGACTCAAAAGTGCTTGGCCAGAGCATCTAAAAGAATAGTCACCATATATTGGGACAAGTAGGATTAAGTCTTCAGCGCTTATTAGACATCTAAGAGATGATATCAATAGGCAACTGGCTTTTAGTTCTGAAGTTTAGGGTAGAAGTCTAAGCTGGAATTCTGCTTTTAAGGTCCACTGTCACATATAAGGTACTTAAAACCTTGTGCCTAAATCAGATATGTAGAAATAAACTACAGATGAAAAGAGAGAAGATGTCTAAGGACTGAATTTTGAAAACTTAAAAGTTTAAAGAGTAGAAAGATGAGGTAAAACCATCACAATGAACTGACAAGGATTGATTAATTAGAGGGTTGGAAAGATACTGAGGTACAATTTAAGAGAGATTATTTCAAATTTGGACATTTCAAAATAAAATAAGCTCCAAGAATTGTTAAAAGAACATAGCTCCTAAAAAATAAACCGTGTTTTCAGGATGCTTTATAGCATACCCATAATGGGAAAGCAAACCTCAATGTTCAGCTGTTCTCACTCCTGGGGTATAGCCCTAAGTATAATGGGAATGGAAGAGAACCTGGCAATAGAAAATAAGTTTAAAGGGTAATCAAATGTCCAATTAGTAATTTTAAATTGCTCATGAGGCAATGGGGGGCCCTGGCATAAGGAGGACTCCAGTCAGAACAAGGGTTGGAGGGTACACATTATGGATCATATTACATTATGAACACTTTACCCAAAAACAGTAAAGGTATACACACATTCACAATTAAAATTACAGAGGACCCTAGGAATCTTAAACCATGGATTCCAAGTTGATGATACCTGGATTATAGAGTGCTCATCAAGTCTACCCTCTTCAAGAGAAGAGCTTCATTGGAGAATGGAGAGCTTCTTGCTTTGGGTTGAGTGACTCTGACCCAGCTACTTGGTGGCAGCAAGATATTCCTGTTGGTAGAGCTTAGTATCCATCTGCTAATAAAGAGACAATAATCATCCTGGGAGCCTGTGCCATTGGAACATAGAACTAAAAACAATTAAATCAAATTTTAGTTGTGAATTGTTGAAGTAGCTTGAGGCAGTGTCACTTACATGGCCTCAAATAATGTCTCCAGTGTTGCAGAAACAACTATTTTCTCTCTGTATTAGAAGAAGGGATGGGTTTATTTTTCCCCTTCTCTTCCCTGAGCAAATCCCCATAACAAATAAAGTTACACTTTAAGACCGGATTACTCAGACTATTGGCTTTGCATGCCAATGTTTACTTAAAGTAAAAATGATACTTCTGAGAATTCAAATAATATGTTTAAGTATTTCCAGGCTACAGTTCTGCTTGCATTTGTCTTGGCAGTAGCTCACTGTGGATATGTCGGCTTTAAGGAAGACAGCTTTTCAGTCATAGTTAAATGTCTTCATCCAGTATCTCACACGTGCTGATTGTTCCTCTCTGAACCCCTTGACTATCGTTATTTGATGAAAAGTTTATCATCCCATTGGCTACACAACTTCCCGATTGGAAATTCTCTTCTCTTCTAGAAGTAGTCCATTTTTGTTTAAGAAAAAAGAAAATTAGGGAGAGAGGATAATACAAAATCTACTAGAATAAATCAGGTGCTATAAAATTTATAATAATGGAAATAATTATCAGTCAATTAACTCTCCCAAAGCATTTCAACTCTAACTTTGTCCTCATTTTAAATAAATTTATTTTACAAATATCATTAATGGATCGCAGTCTTAAAGATAACATTAGGTTTCTTTTAAAGAACTTAGCACTTTTTTTTCTCTTCACTTTCTCTAACTATATGTTCTCTAAAGCATATTAGCAGATGAGGATAGCTCACATTTTCTGTGGCTATTTCTTCATACTTGTGTGAAAATATAACTTTTAAAAAGGAAAGACTAGTAGCATAACTGATCTTTGAGTTACATGAAACTTAAGATTTTCTTTTTCATCCTAAAGGACACATTTTCAGGCACTAAGGTCAGAACAGTGGGGGAGATATTTTAGGATAATGAAAGATGAACATTATTGTGTACATTTATTTATTACTTCATTATTTGCTAATGAATCAGGCTAAGATTCTTTGTGAGAGCCCTTATGAATTCAACAATGCATGGTAGCTATTCTCTTAGCAGGCAACATTTCCAGCTATAAAATATATATGAATAAAGTGACCTTGGCTATTATACAATAGATATATAAAGTTAAAGGGAATTCTGATTTCAAACACAATATTTTTCAGGCTTTCTTGGAATATATGATAGCTTTTCCATGAAAAATTTTAAAGTACAATATTTTATATAATGCTCTAAAATATTTCCCTAAGGACTAGGAAGTTATTTTTATGTTTAACTAAAATTCCACCTGAGTAAACCTATCTTCTTATTTTGCCCTCAGTAAATATTCAGGGTAACTATGTACTATTCCTTTGAGATAGACATTTATAAATTTTAGAAATCCATTGTTTTACTTATATATGCATAGGGAATGCCAAGAATTTGAACTTTCTAGAGAAAGCAATATTATAGAGACAGAGAGCAGATCAATAACTACTTAGATATCAGGGTAGGAGCAGACTCCAAAAGATTGTGTGAAACTTCATAAAATTACCGATGTTTTCTAAAACCAAATTGTGCTGATGGTTGCACAACTGTATAAACCTACTGAAAATCAGTGAACTGTACACTTAAAATGGGTAAATTTTATGGTATATATTTCTAAATCAAGCTGCATATAAATACATATAAACTGAAATATTATATAAACATGAATTCTGTGAAAGGTAGAGGTATCATGTCATTCATTACCACATAATTACAAAATCTTAAATTCTATAAATTCTAAAACAATGATATGGCTTTTTCCAGCATATTTTAGATGTATTTCTGTAACTCTACAAGCTTTTAAATAATATATTATTTTATGATTGTTTATAAGCTATGGATTCAAAATATAAAGCATTTCTTGAGACAAAAACAACTTTACAATGGATTGATTTATTGAGACTTAAAACCACTTGAATGTGACTTGTTCATTGTCAAAGGATCATTTATCTTTCCTTTCTTGAGTTTAAAATGGCAACTTTTTATTCTCTTGCTGTTCACCAAGAATGTACAGCTCTTTGCCCTCTAGGTACATCAAGGATGACTCACCCTAGCTTCTACGTGGTTGGGTAGCATTGTGTGACTAGTTCTGGGTAGTGTGATTTGTGGGATGTCATGCCTTTCACTCCTCTGCTGGAGAATTTAATTGCTATTAGGAAGTACACTAGAGATCTCTTTCTGTTTTCCATGGAGACTAGAACTTTATGAGATTGTGAGTGCTCCAGAAGTTTCAACTCAGTAAGGATACATGGAGGAGAATTCTCAGTTAAGATGTGATGGATTACACACACACGCACACACACGTGTGTGTGTGTCTTCTCACTATGAGAACTACATATATTATGAAATCTATAAATTATGTGTATTTTTATATATTTAGTGTTTTTATATATACACACATACAGAAAAAGAAAGAAAGAGAGAGGACCCCCAACTTTTGGCAATGTGTGCTGCTGTAGTGTAACCTAGCATATATGAAATGAAAGAGGAGGTCATCATGCAGAAGTGGAAATTAGTTTAGAAATTAATTGAAATAATCCATGTAAGAGATGATGTTGTTTCAATCCATGGTAGTAGCAGTAAAAGTGTTGAGAACTGTTCAGATCTGAATTTGAAGGTAGAGCTGACGAGAGTGACTTCTGGGTTGGATATCAGAAGAGTCAAGGGTGAAGACAAAGATTTTGTCATAGCTATTGAAAAGTTGTAGTCGTCCAGAACTGCAGTAGGGAATATTGGTAAAGGAGCAGGGTTAAAGTGAAATGTCAGAAATCAGATTTGATACCCAAGTAGAGATGCTCATTGGCATTTGTACACATGAATTTGGAGTTAAAGGGTGAAGCCAGGGTTGGACACATGAATTTGTGAGTTACCATACTAGAGATGTCATGTAAAGCTGTAGAATTAGATGAGATTACCTAGGAACAAATGTGCTCAGAAACAAATCACAGCACTCAGACTTGGGCAAACCAACATTTAGAGTGGTAGTTTGCAAACTTTTTATTTCAAGACCTCTCTACACACTTTGATATTATTAAACTTCTACTTATGTGGCTTATATCTATTCATATATACCATATTAGAACATGAAATTGAAACTTAAAACATACCAATAATGATAATAATTCAATTACATGCTAATATAAATAATGTGTTCATCGTTTAAAGTAGCTGCTATATTTCCCCTCCAAAAAATTCAATGAGAAGTGTTGCATTTCATTACATTTTGTCAGTCTTTTTAATGTTCAGCTTAATGTGAAGAGCTGAAGTCTAATATTTATTTCTATAGTCAATCTACTGGGATATATTGTTTTGATTGAAATATATGAAGAAACTCCATTGTTATAAAGATATGTGGCTGGAAAAGGGAGAAATATTTTAATAGATAATTTTTCAGGTAATTGTGGATATTCTTTGAACGAACATCCAGACCAGACAAGTGGTAGTTTCTTAACAATTAATAACAATGTGGTGTATAAAATCATATCTGTTATAAACATTCTTTGGTCTGTCTTACACTTTGAATGACTTTTTAATTTCATTTTATTTTATTTATTGTTCTTAGAGAGGGGAAGGGAGATAGGCAGACAGGGAGAGAGACATCAATGTATGATTGCCTTTCACCTGCCTCTAGCTACGGACCTGGCTTGCAACCTGGTTATGTGCCCTGGCTGGGGAATCAAACCAGCTGGGTTCATAGGCCAGTGCCTTATCCATTGTGCCACCAACCAGGGCCTGAATGACTTTTTATTCACATGTGGTTTTTATAATATCAAGCCTTGGGTCATTTGGAAAATACTGTTTCACTAAATTATTTAGATCTTCCAAATTCTTGTACACATTAAAAAATCACTTTAACTATTATCATCAATTTCATGAGAAAATCCTTTATTGAATTTTTATCAAGTTCATAGTGACAGATACACATTTTCCATAATTCCACATTTTACTGGAAGGCTCAAATTTATCACTGGCACCAAATATGCTAGTTTTCTTGAAGTAACAGAATACCTTTATTAATATTTTTTCAGAAAATATCTACCAATGTTCTACTGTGTTTATCAGTCCTTCTTTAAAGTGAAAATTGTTATCTATGAAAAATGCAGCTAGTTCAGTTTGCAACTCAATTACACAAGACATTGTCCTTGATATTACCATCCTGTTTCAAATGCAACAGAAGTACTTTATTCATTTTTTGCATTTCGTTACACACTATTAAAAAGATATAGTCACAGTAGATAATAAAAATTAATAACTTTTACTGCTTTCTTAAGGAAAAATCTTCAGTGAATTTAGTGTCTCTTCATACAGTCTAACTCTGGGTAAGTTCCCAGCAAGTTACCTGCCATTGCTTTCCATCATTAGCATGAATGTTGAAAGATTAAAGCATATATTGCGATTATGAAAATATGTTTGAACTTGAGGGCCCTTAAAAATGTTTCAGAGATTTCCAGATGTCAAAGAATCATACTTTTAGAAAGACTGGCTTAGAGATTAACTTAATAAATACTTCCTGATTTCTTGAGTTTAAATGGCATATCTGAAAAACTTACAATTATACAAACCTATTGTGAAATTCATTTTTTTCATATAAATGGAATTATGTTCCTTATGTTCCTTTTAAAAAGTGGGAAGATTCTGAATGTAGTAAATATTTTTATGGGATAGAAAAACTATTATATTCATGTAAACAAACTATTTACATAATGAAGTATATGAATTAAACACTACATGCAGGCCTCATTTTGTCCTAAATATTGAATAAAAGGAAAAGTTGGACAAGTTAATTAACACTTCATTGAAGAACAAGTAGAGCATAACAATAATTTTATGAATGACTTGACACCGAGATAAAGCAATAAGTCATTAATTAGTAATTTTGCGAAGACTTTGGGGAGAATCCTAACAAGGTTGCCATGACTTTGGCAATGACCACAGCTATATTGCACTCAGGAATTTTTAGGGAAGAAAAGGCATGTAAAAGAAGAAGAGATAAGAAAATTGGACAGGTAATTATGCAAAGGTCTGAAGTAAGGGTCATGTGATTTCCAGAAGTTCAAAAGTCAAAGTATGTAATCAAAATGGCTGAAATATTGGTTAACCCTAAATGTATTTGTCACTTTTCAAACTGACATCTAAGAAAATTTAAAGGGCTGATAATGGCTGTAAGGAGATAATTAGATGGATAGCCCTAGATCATATTAAAGGTAGCTAGCTAGCAATGCTAATTAAAAATGTATACACCCTAAGAATGCAAATGCCACAATATAAGAACAACATGAAAACAAATGCAAAAAAATATTTAAGAAAGCCTAAAATTGGTCATGGTGATTGTGATTTCAGTTTCTTGCAGCATAAGTCAATTTAAATATCAGAATAAAAAATCTTTGGGGTAAGCCTCACCTGTGTCACTCAGCTAGTTGGAGCAGTGTCCTGTAAAACAAAAGGTGTGGGTTCAGTCTCCGATAAGGGCACACGCCTGGGTTTTGGGGTCAGTCCCCAGGCTGGCAACTAGTCAACCAATTGATGTTTCTTTTTCCCACTGATGTTCCTCTCCCTTTCTCTCTTCCTCCTTTACCCTCTCTCTAAGATCAGTAAGTATATTCTTATGTAAAGATAAAAAACATATATAAAATAAATCTTTGGGGATACAGTTCTTAAATTGGTAACCTTTATTTTTTAAGTAAAATTTATTAACTTTCTAACATAATTATTATTTTAGTATTAGTTGACTTTTACAATTCTTTAACATGTGTCCGGCTCTATGCTGTTACTACACAGGATGTTGAAAAATATTATTTTACTATCTAATACTAGCATAAACTTGGACCTGAAAAGTAGATTTTTCTGTTTGAAGTTCTAAAGTGATTAACTGAAAACACTGTCCTTATGTTTATTAAATGAGAGTGCTACTATTTGCAAAACCAATAATGTTAAAGCTAACATCCTTGGGGCACTTTCATAATTAAATCCTTTGGGAAAAGGTCCAAAAAGAATAGCATACATGGCAATCTGCTCATGGTGAATCCAGCTATCCTTCTGAGCACTCTTCCTGTGCAGGAAATGCAACTCTTGGGCAATAGGTACAACTATTTGATAGTTTGGGTCTAGGCTTGCCTTAAAGTAGAGGAATTGACTAGTCCTTTACGAACATTATAAAATGTATCACAGAAAAATGGATTTGAAAGATTTTATGTATCTAGACAATTAATTCTGAAAGGTTACTGGAATACTTCAACTCTAATCCTACGTGAATTTAGGGTCACAAGCATATCTGTTGCGATTTGGGTTTTTACATTTAGGTCGTCCTCTATATTGAAAATTTTAGGTTTAATTCTATTTAGGAATCAACTGATCTATTTTTTACTCATTGCTGCATTATCATAAACCAAAAATTTAATTCCATCACTGATTTCATGCCATGATAACAAATAATTTATATACCTATTCTCTTTCTTTAATTCAATATCAGTTTATATTAGTTTCAGGTAAAGTACAGTATATTATTATATATTCTCTTAAATGTCATTATACTAAATTTCAGGAAATTCAGGAAAATGGCAACTGGAAAAGAGTGTTACTTAAAAAAGAATATCATATTTTTTGATGTTTTTGATTCCCAAAAACTTTTGGTAAGATTTTGCATGTAGCATGTACCCACAAATATATTCAATGAGGAATTGACTAGGTTATGATAAACTTTTTATGTCTTTATGTTAATGGTGTGGGCACAAAAATTATTTTTAAAGTAGGAAATACTTTTATAATACAATATACTGGAAATATTAGTTCTTGGTAATATTGAAATATTTTGTCAGATATTGGCTACTACAACAGACTATATTATTTCTTCTAAAAGTATTTTAACAATATTTATCAATCAGGTTAAAAATGTAGGTTAAAAAATATCACTCAAAAAGGGGATGGATGTAATACAACAACAATAAAATTAAAAAAAAAATCGCTCTTAAAATATTTTATTTTATTTATTTACTTATTTATTTTTTAAATATTTTATGTATTTTTATTTTTATTTATTTTATTTATTTTATTTTATTGTTGTTGTATTACATCCATCCCTTTTTGCTTCCCTCTGTCCCCCTCCCCACCCACCCATTCCCCCCAAAGTCAGTCCCACCTGTTGTCCATGTCCATGGTTCCTTTATACTAGGCTCTTATTTAAACTGCTCCCCTTCCTTGCCTCTGCCTCCCCCAAGATTTTATGTATTTTTAGAGAGAGGGGAAGGGAGAGAGGCAGAGAGGGAGAGAAACATCAATGTGTGCTTGTCTTTCACCTGCCTCCAGCTACAGACCTGGCTGGAGACATGGCTTGCATGTACCCTGGCTGGGAAATCGAGCTCTTAAAATATTTTAAAGGTCTAATATTAAATAGAAATGTATAAAGTTAGGGTTAAACATTATGTATTTGGGTTTGATTTTTTATTTCTAATTTTTGAACTATGATCCAAATTTGGGCTATTGAGAAATCACAATATACAGAACTATAAACCAGAATAATAATACAGCTTTCCTAATGGCCAATTCTCATTGCTTCTTCCTTTTCATCCCCAAAGATTCAAGCCTTTTCTATTAAAGTAATAGTATATAGGTATATACTAATACTGCAATATCTATTTCAAGGGATGATGAAGACTAGAGGGTGTATTAGGCTGTGCTCTGTGAGGAGAAAATGTTCCTTTGTTTTAGATACTGTGAAGAAGGATGAGGAGAGAGTTTATGAAGGAAAAAGCATTGTAACCATTTCATCTATGTAGGATTAAAAGGAGAAATTTCTGAAAGAGAAAAAGGAAGTGAAAGAAATGTTATTTTACACTGTGGACATGTTGTGTGGCTAACTTCTTCACTGTGTAACATTTACAAATTACTCTTGGCTGCCCTTTGGATTAAGTAAAGCTGGTTTCCATAGAAACTGACTGTCTCTGATTTCACAGTCTATAGCACACAAATAACACAACTTTCAGGAAACAAGGGTGATCGCTAGTGAGAGCTCAAGGACAAGAAGGAGGCTGCACAAGCACACCTGGACTGGGGAAAAATGACTGACCTCTAATGTTGAATAAATGGTGCTTGAAAGACTTTCAATCAGAAAAGTAGCATGAACTCTTATCCAATGACTTTCTGTAGGCAATTGAGTTATCATAGGCAAGGATGAGAGCATGTAATTTATAGAACCATTTAAGAGCTAAAAATCGCTCCACCAATGTGCATTTCACCTTTTAATAGAGGCAGTACTCTCCCATGCTCAGTGAATCCCAGAGTCAGCTCCGTCAGGCCCAAAGCCTGGGCCTACCATTCTGTAACTGTATGATCTTCTGGAAGTTGCCCACACTTTCTAGGCTTTTGTTTTATTATTTGTAGAATGGGGTCAGGAGTATATGTTCCTTATAAAAATTTTTAAGAGAATTAAACCAGTTTCTTCATGTCTAAATCTTTATGATTTAGAACTATGTCTGCCAAATCATATTAAGCACTCATCACATTTAACCGATTATTAAGAATTTGTCCCAAATCTATTTGTCGTAATATATGAGGTCCATCCCAAAAGTAGTATTGGCCATGCAAACTGTTTTAATCGTATTGACATTGGCTTGATACTTTCTGGATAGGGCTTGTAGTATGTGCTCTTAGGTTAAATTTGGAAAATGGAAGAAAACATATTTCCCATACTTTAATAATGTTAAAGACTATTCATATATTTGAAATATTTTCTTCCTATCTTTTCATGTGCACATTTGTTCTTAAACATACATAGATGTACTTTAACAATATACTTTGGGATCATGTTTCTTCTCATTTAATATAAATATAAAAATGTCTCTAAGCTATGAGTATTGATATTTAATAATATTCTGTTATATTTAATGCCATCTCCTGAATGAAACTTCTCAGTTATGTTACATACTACTTTTAAATATTCAATTCTATGTAGTTCAGTGTGTATTGGGTGTTTACATTGGTCTTCCTATTTGGTTGCATTGGTTCACCTCTTCAGTTTTGAAAGAAAATCTTACTATTTTAGTGACTAATTTGGGGGTCTTAATACTTTATATTAATAAACTTTATCATTTTGATATTTTTAAGTATGACACAGGCATTATGTTTTATTTTTACTTCCAGATGATTCATAAACAAATTTATATAAGTCCCAGACAAAAGTGAAAACAAAAAATGCCATTATTGGAATTTTACTACAAATCTGTATTCATATGCATTTTTATATGAAGAGAGATATTTTTATATTGAATATTTTTCATTCCATACTTGATACTTTCATTATTCTTCAAGGTAGAATACTTCAGTCTTTTTTCTTAAGTAATATTTTTTAAGAATATGGCAGCGACTCTTCCAGCTGTCTGGGTAGATGGCTCCTTTCATCACTAGAGAGTTTGTCTTAAATTTCTGCAGCAATGCAAGGCTTGTTTGCCCTCCCATACATGACTCACCTTTCCTGTGCTGTTCTGTATATCGTAGGAGGGCTGGTCCCTCTCAGGCTGGATTCCCATATATTAGCTGACTTTCAACTAGGAGTGCCTGGTGAGATACTGGGGGTGAGGCCTGTGGCTAAAAGAAGATATTGGGCCTATATCCTTCTTCTCCTCTGCTCCCAATGAAAATGTGACAGTGGTGATGTTCCATCCGTGACTGTAACTCTAGCCTGGCAGGTGCACCATGGCTGCAAGGGTAACCCTGGACCAGGTAGGCTCCACTAACATAACTCACTTCTGCTCCTTCAGCCTGGAGACCATGATCACTGCCTGCTCTAATCAGCTCTAGGTTGCCTTACTCTTCCTGTTCACTTTTGGCTTCTCATTCTCCAAGCCTAAAATCCTCCATTTAAAATTCTCAAATGAATTCTGTTGAATTGTGTTTCCTGATTAGATCCTGACTGATCCCTCATTCCTCCCCCAACTCTGATTTTGTTTTTTTCTCTTAAATTGTTTCAGAAAATAATGTTTCAAAAATGACTTCTGTCAAAAAATAGGAGTCTTGTTATAGCAGCCTAAAGGGACTTTTACAGCAGCCCTACCATCTGCAACAGAGAGGAAAGTTGTGAGTATTTTGGTGAAAGGGGTCATCAGTGTGACTTTTCTCATGCAACAGTGTCTTTCTCCAACAGTGCTGCAATATTGAGATGACATAGAAATGGAGAGGGCCTGATCTCAGTAGATTTGATAAAACAGTTATACATTTTCTAGAGACTTAAAAGTTATCACTTAAAAATGGTAGTGGCTACATATTCACTGGTAAATTAACTTTTGCCAATGCTATATGGATTGTCTTTGTAAAAGATTATAAAATGAAGACATCATTTACTAGGTCATTTCCCTAAAATTGCTTGGAATGGAAGATCTGGTCTATTAAGTTTGTTATGCAAAAATATTCATTGAAATTAGATGTACAATACATATATCATTCCAGAGTTTCAGAAGTTGTAAAGATCCTGTGTACCTGACTCTTTCCATTGATGAAATGCCATTTCACACATCAAACTGTAAGAGCACATGTCCATGATAGTTACTGCTATACCTCTAACTCCTAGAATGTTGCTTCATACATAAGAGACACTCAGTAAGTATTTGCTGAATAAAAGTAAATGAATAAATAAATTATGGGTACAAGGAGGGAGCTATCTGGTTCACAATGTGGAAATAGTCTTTCTTCACTTTCTCATATTTAAAAGGAGTGGTCAACCTAGCTTTATACTGTGACCCTCCCCACTCCATACATCATAGTAACAATCATAAACTGTATTTTCAACAGAAGATTCAGAGAGGATCCCATTTTGTATATTACAAAAATAACACAGCCTAGGCCAGGTGGCTCAATTGGTTGGAACAACCAAAATGTTGCAGATTCAATCCCCAGTCAGGTCAAGGCATATTCCTAGTTGTAGGTTTGATTGTCAGTTGGGATGAGCATGGGAGGAAACTGATCAATGTTCCTCTTTCCCATTGATGTTTCTCTCTTTCCCTTTCTTTCCATCTCTCTCCCTTGCTCTCTCTCTCTAAAAAAGTCAATAAACATATCCTTGGCTGAGGATTAAAAATATGTAAAAAATATAAACAAAAATAACACAATACAAACTAAACAACCAAAATACTGAGTCTCCCCACATGCAATGGTTTCTTATTTAATGCCTGGCACAAAGTATTTGTGGACTGGATGAAAGGTGAAAATTTCTTTCTTTTTTTTCTTAAAATATTTTTATTAATTATTTCCACAGAAAGAGGAAGGGAGGGAGGCAGAGAGGGAGAAAGACATCAATGGCTGGAGACCTGGCTTGCAACCTGGTCATGTGCCCTGGCTGGGGAATCAAACCAGTGATCTTTGGGTTTGCAGGCCAGCACGCCTTATCCACTGTGCTACAAGCCAGGGCTTGTTGAAAATTTCTTGAGAGAGAGAGAAAAAAAAAGGAAGCCCATTAGTAGGGTTCCCCCTACCTTTTGTTTTCTTTCTGAATTTATTCCATCCCTTTCTTATTTTTTAAGAAAAACTTTAGAGTCAGTTGAAGAATTAACGCTTAGCAAATTGAATAGCTAATTTTCAACAATTGTTTATCACATTTAAGATGATTAAAGTAAAAATTAAATTTATAACAATACACCATAACTATTCCTTGTTGATTTTTGTACATCAAAGCTTGGGTGTATCTAAAACAACCCAGTTATTGACATATTGGTTCTTTGTTTTGTTTTAACATTGCAGTGTTTGGGATTTTCAATGCAATCCCAACACTGCACTGGAAATTTAGCAGAAGATAGACTGGTACCATTATACCCAGTTCCTTTAATTACCTTCTTTGTTCTCCCTTCATTGCTCCTCTTTTCGCTGATCCATTGAGATTGACTGTAGCTTTACCAAGGCCTCACTAGGCAATAGGAAAGGTTATTGAATCCAATGCATTGCAATATTTGCCCATCAACTGAAGATATTGTCAATTTTCTCATCCATAAAAAAGAGTTAATTAAGCCTGCACCCTTTCTAATCACAGGTTGCATTTTGAATGAACAGAATCATATTTTAAAAACACATGGGGCTTCCTAAGGAAAGGCCCTGCGCAAATACAAGCTATTATTATTACTATTTGTGTGTTGATTTATCACTGGCACCATACCTGCATCACCATAAACAACCTGCCTTCTTTTTTGCACAATCCCACCTTCTGCACTGTCCTTTGCATCACTTAGCTATGGTGCGACAGAATTGCGTAACACTTTCTGAGGATGCTGAAAGATGCTGCAGGCAATTTTATAAAAAAACAAAAATGAGAAATTTTTATACTGGATGTTTTTCAGCTGTGCAATTTGAAATAAATTATGCTCACATGCATTCTTCCCTCCTTTCTGATGCAAACTGGTTTTGCTTCACACATAAATGTACTGTTTTTTAAAAGAAATTAGTTCCATGGTTAAGATAATACTGTCCAGCCCTTCGTGGTCTATTTACTCTTTTAAAATGCATTTGTTATTTTTTTTTAGATGATAAGTTTTATAATAGATATTTGAATGGGGCTGAAAACGGACTAGCCTTCGTGAATTAGTTAAAGCAGGGTAATTAATAATAATGCTTCCATGAAAATATATATTGTGCATTGAAGACTTTTTGGCATCACCAAATTTGTTAGCAAACTTCTTTTATAAAGTAAATTCATTATCAAAAATACTTAGTGAACCAGCCTTTAAAATTCCCATTAAATTTTGTGAACAACTTTAATTAAAATCTCCTGAATTCTTAATGTGTTTCTCTTTCAGTTTCGGGAGAAATACTTTAGACTTAAACCCTCAGGATTGCAAGCCTGTAACAACCGTTTATAATCATAGGTCTTGAGATATCTGTACCAGTTTTAAAGTCATCTCATCTTTAATACAATGTTTTAAGCTGACAAAAATGGAAATGGTTCCAATCAGCAAAAGAATATTTCATAGAAACTATGATTTATTCTTCTCCCCAATAGTGTTAATCAGATTTCATTTATTTTTATAGCATGCCAGACATTAGCATTACCCTCGAGACACAGCCCCCTTTCTATCTGTCCTTGGATAAGTTATCTGCTGTATTAGGATAACTTTCTTCCTCAAGATGAATGTTCCCTGATAAAACAATATTATTAACCTGTAGCAATTGTGATGTGAAATAAATGCAGTTGTCAAGTCAACTTTGAAGTGGGGAAAGAACGGTGGCAGATTTAAAAACAGCAGTATTGTTCCTGCTTCTCCTGAGTTCATTTATCTTCCTCGCTATGGGACGTGATTGAACGGTGGCTGCAGGTGAGAGCCAGCGAGAATAGCTGTCCCAGCCTTGTGCACACAGTCTGCCGCCTCCGGGGCATCAATAGTGCCGAGTTCTGAGTAATCCTGGTCACTTACCTTCATCAACTGGAAGAGGGTTTAATTCAGGAGGCTGATGCTTTCCTTCCCAACAAAAGGAGGTCAAAGTGTTTTTGTGTGGCCTTAACTCTTTCTTTTTTTTTTTTTTTTAATTTTATTGTTGTTGTATTACATCCATCCCCTTTTTGCTCCCCTCTGTCCCCATCCCCACCCACCCATTCCCCCCAAAGTCAATCCCACCAGTTGCCCATGTCCATGGTTCCTTTATACTAGGTTCTTGTCTAAGCTGCTCCCCGTTCTTGCCTCTGCCTCTCCCCTCCCCCAACCCCTTTCCCCCTGACCACTGAAGGACTATTCATTGTATTCATATACTTGGTTCTGTTTTGCTTGTTGTTAGTTTTGCTCACTATTCACAAATTAGATAGCTCTCTATGGCCAGAACTTCCTGAGGCAAATTCTACATGTCCTTAAGTGAGGACTCCCTCTCTCTGTCCTGTGGAGCTGCTGTACCTCACGCATCCCAGCACCACCTCATTGTAGCATCACAACAGGTTAAAGCTAATAATGAGTCCTGGACTGTAAGCTCACCATGTAACAAACCCAGGAGGCAGGCACTGGCATCACCTGCGTTTTACAAATGAAAAAAGTTGCTGTGTATAGAGGTAAAATCGCTTGCTTGCTATGTAGCTGGTATAAAAGTACAAATTTAAGGTTGTACTACATCAGGAGCCTTGTTCTAAGTGTTAGTTTGTCTACGTATCTGCCTTCACCAGTCTGTGGACTCCTGGAACTGAGGGCTTATGCCTTGCTTGCTTTTTGTTTTTGCTTTTCCATCCTGGCTCTTTGCACTGTGACCAGTGCATATAAGGTATACAGTACAAGTTAACTGAGGGAAGAGAAATGTGGGATATCAAAGGCCTGGAATAACGCCAAGATTTTACCTCCATTAAAGCTGCTCTACTTCGAGAAAAGTTAGGGAAAGAAGCGGCCCTTATATAAAATAAGTGCAACTGCCTGGGTAGGGGGAGCAGGAACATGACCTATAGCATGATGGCCCGAGTGTATCTTCTGCTTAATGAACACTTTCTGTTATTCAGAGCATATCAAAGGAATGGTAAATAGCACATCAAGGGCAATGACCTACTTATGTAAGTATTCTGACTTTGCTTGATTAAGAAGGCAATGGCTTCAAAGAATAAAGAGGGTGGGGTGAAAAAACACAAAAGAGAAAAGGCCAAGTTTCTGCACGCATAAACGAAGTAGCATTGTAATCTATTAACACATTGCACAATCTGAAAACATGTCAGCAAATTGGAGTACTTTTTTATTAAATGGGTGCAACACAGATTATATAAAGGTAAAGTAGCATTGTTTAGTATTAGCAAATGAGATATAAATAACTCCATACTCCTGTTTACTGTTAGATAAGATTTCCCCAGAAACAGAGAGAGATCAGGCTAAGACAAACCATATAACTATCTACAAAAGAAATGTGTTTATGTGCGTTAGGATACAGATTGGCTGGTGTCAGAGTTATGAAAACTAATTCTGACCTTACTGGTGCTCATAAACTAGATAATTCAAAAAAGTGATGCATCAAGCGCTGGCTGTTGGCACAGTGGATAAGGCATCTGCCTGCAAACCCAAAGGTTGCTGGTTCAATTCCCAGCCAGGGCACATAACCAGGTAGCAAGCCAGGTCTGCAGCCAGGTTTTTAGCTGGAAGCAGGTGAAAGGCAACCACACACTGATGTTTCCCTC